>JABFQA010000188.1:0-24481 GCA_022817065.1 Probaryconus sp. ZL-2020
ATTTTTATTTTTATTTTTTTTTTTTTTATTATTTTTGTCCTTTGACTTGACTTTTCTTTTTGGACTAAGCTACACGTTTTGTTTCGAAATGTTTCCACCTGCGACGCCGAAAGCGAAGAAATTTTGTTGTTGTTTGTCGTAATTGCACAATTGTGAATTTAATTGTATTACGCGACGTTGAGAAAAAATATTTGCAAAAAAATATTGCACGAGTTGAAATTGGAGGGAGACCTTGTGTTCTAAAGTCGAAGAGAAAACGGGTTTCTCCAAACAAATTTCTGTCATTTATATAATCAATGATCATTGCACGAACCCGCATTAGCAACGTACATTATATGCAATATATATATATTTATATATATACTATGAAACATAATTAAAGAAATAATTTATATCTTTCGACTCATTATATGCGGTTAATGATTTTCGATGAGACGACGATGTTCTTCTATCGATATCTATTTACAAGTATTTACATAAGATCACACACCTGTTGTAATTCTGCTATAGAGATCATCGACAATTTTTGTTGCACATTTTTCCAATTTTGCTATCACGTTTCTAAATCCTTAATTAAATGCTTACACGAAGAAAATTGATTCTCTGAAGGAGGAGTATCATTATACCATCAGATACTTAAAAGCTGAAAATTTTGTAAAATGTGAATACGTGAAACTTTGTAATTTATTTTTCTCCGTGTACGCTGACTACAATAAATGTAAAATTCTCCTTAACCCTTTGTTACTCACATATTTTTACTATCCTCGTTACATCTGAAAATGTCTCATTCCAACACTTCATTTCTATCGAACAATTCACTTGAAACGTAAGTGACAAGAGGTTAAAAAGATCAAAATCACTTTGGCACTTTCAGAAATGAGATGACGTAAAATTTACCACCATTCTTGGTAAATATCACTCAATTATTTTTCTGTTACAACCCGTTATCTCAATTGGTTGTCGATTTGTTCTCTACGCCGCAGAATATTCAGTCTCACTAATGTCGGTGTCTTTTTCAAAGCAGCGTACTCGAAAATTCAACAACCAAAAATAAAACAATGATAAACCACATATATCCAGTTTGATAAATAAATATATAACAAATAAATAAATAAATAAATAAATAAATAAATAAATAAATACATAATCAATAACTCACATTTGGCCCTCATCTAAAATTCGTTGGCGACGAAACACAACCACGTTTACATTGAAAATTTCCTTTTCATTCAATTAGAAATCACTGAAAGGTCGTCCGAGAGATTGATAATCTAAATTCACCATTACACATCACTTGCTTAATTAGCCGAAACGCAGGTAATGCCCATGTTTTAGCTTCGACGAATTCCGGAATACGAGAATTTCCTCGAGTTTTGTGATCGCGATTTCGGCAACGAAACAAAAAGTCACGATTGGCAGTATTTCTGAATGTTATTGTTCCTGGCTTACGACCAAGGGATTTTTTCCCTCGCTTACATCCCGAAGAGCGCGATTTTTCGGAAGAGAATCAATAGGATCTCCTGAGTTACAACCAAGAGCGTTCCTGGTTGTTAGAACCACACTTAGTAAGGTCTCCAAACGTTGTTGTCTGGTCTAACTTCTTCTTGCCTAACGCTGCAACTATCTGTTACAGCTCGTTGCTCAGGACTTTCGGAATTGTGAAATTGGTTGCTATGCAACTGCGAATACAGGATGCTCGGTAGAACGCCGGACGTTGGCAGATAATTGCCATAATTTTGACCGAAGCCTTGTTCCTCGTGGACTGGACTTTCGGTGGTGCTGGAATCGGTTGACAGGGATCTGGGCGAGACGTAATCCTGGTACCTCTGGCTCGTTGAACTTGACATCAGACTACTCAGGGGATCGAGAGGATCTGCTTGGCCTGGCGTCGTTGTGTCTGGCACTACTGCGAACAGTGTCTTCTGATTATTCAAACTATAATATATTATAGTTACTACATCTATTCAAACACGAACTCATATTCTCATAAATTAATAATCACCTAACAAAAATCTCCAATGTGTCATGTTTCATTTAATCTTCATAAAGAATAAATTAACCCTATCAGTGTTCTTACAAAATCCATAGTGTGTATTTTTTCTGGATATCTTAAATGATGTTTTCATCGAAATTATACCAATTAATAATCAATAATAAAACAATAAGATTGTTTTGTCTAAAATTATTCGTCCATTATAATGGACAAATTTATTGAAAGGGTTAATAATAAAAATATTGATAAGATAGAAATTATTCGAAGGAGTAAGTATTTCTTACGTGCAGATACAGAGGAAAATGCATCTTGCTGAGGAGTCGTGCCAGTATTGCCAGACGCCACAGCTGGCCCTGCCGTTGAATCTGGAGACGCCAAAGTGCTCATCGACGCGGTTCCCGCAAAGGAAGCCAGCGTTGATGTCGGCGGCGGAGGTGGTGGAAAAGGTGCCTGTGCTGCACATGACGTCAGGGGTCCTGGAAGGTACCCAGCGTAACCCGCTGTACTACCGTATCCCCAGGAATTACTTGCCGTTAATCCAAACTGTGACATATCTAAACAAAACAAATTCCAATTTTGTACCTCTTTAATTGTTTATCGATTGATTTCAAAAAGAAACAATTTGTCATTAATTTTTTTTAAACAAAATTGTCTGGCGGACAAAAATGACGCGCGGACAATTAATTAGTTTTGATTCACCGTTGACTATGATTTTAATTGCGATACATGAAAATCCATATTCTGAGAGGAATATCGTTAAATATCTGTTTTTGAGTGGTCAAAGAGGAAGGATCTTTGGTGACTTGCATATAGACTTGCGTATCGGTTTGGTTCGGTGAGGTTCGCGAGATACTTTTTTCCACGTTTTTTGGTGATATCTACAACCGATAGGCTATCTGATGAATCGAGTGAAGCAAAAAAGGATGGGGCGGCGATCAGTCTATACACGACACGGTAGCAACGAGATCAAAGGGTCGGTCATCGTCCCTCGCTCGTCGACTATAGCCAACTCAAATAACCGAGTTTGCCTCGTCGAAAGGCACCAGCCGCGTCCAAGCCAAGCTAACCCCAAATACTGCCAGCCATCCAGATCCATCCGTCGATCTACCACGCTTCTACTAAATTCTCTGCCATTCAAATCAGCTACATCATTTTTAGCCCCGACTTCCTTTTTCTATCTCCCTTCTATAATTTCTCACTCATTCCAACCTGCTGACACAATCTCATCAATTATTCAATGCGGATTTCTGATGACTTGTATATTCTCACATTCAAATTATTTATTTTGGCTCATTGAAAATTATTTTCTTAACATTCAAAAAAAGGTCTGCTCAGCATAACACGATTATTATTATCATAATCTGATTTTCCGGTCAATATTTGGTTAAAACTATCTCCGATTGTGATAAGAATAATATATTCTAATGAAATATATTATTTTTACCATAACCGGAAATCTTCACAAGAGAAGCATAAATCGAATGATATGAATCATAATCATATTAAACGATTGTATTCTTATGGCAACCTTTTTTTTTGAGTGTTCATGAATGAAGTTATAATTTGAACTTAATAAGAGTCATGGATTTAGAATCCCTATTTTTTTTTCATCGAAAATAGAAAGGAATCTATTGATATTGCGTGTCAATATGATTTAATAAAATTAACGATAAAAATTGACTGCCTGATAAACGATGGATTATATCGACGTCCTCTTTCCTTCTGCTTCCCTCTTTGAAACCCAATAAACGCAACGAGAGAATATTCGAATCGCAGATTGTGAAAAAAAAATTGTTAATAAGGCAAATATTCGAGTTGGGTTGATTAGTTTCATAATTTATCGAGGAATTTCCGCAGCCTCGTTATACATCGCGCGTTGTCTGCTGTCTCAGGAAGTTCATTAAACCATCTACAGATTCAACAAACATGGTTTCGAAATATAAATTATCATCTCATGATTAGGCCATGGAAATAATACCTTCAACATTGCAATTTATAAACAATGAAAAATTTATAAAATTTATAAAACTTCAAAAATATTCTATAATTTTCATTGGTTTATCAAAATCATTTCAAAGGCTACGCTATATCAAAGACCATTATTCTTTTTTTAATTTTAAATAATCGCGAAAATGAGAAATGCTAATAACATAATTCATCATAGCGTCTCCATATTCCAACGGTAGCAACAGAATGTAATTGTTGAATTAGAAATTCTATTGAAATTGAGGAAATTAATCTAGTTTTAATTAACAAGCTCGCCTTTGAGGCATACATTTCGAAATTTAAACTGAGCAGTAGTCAAAATGCGAAATGCTTTATGATTATTGACGCGAATAAATTTCGTACACACAAAAGTATTTTTAACGCTCCTGGTAAAAAGCCGAAATTTCATCTGGGGCTTATGAAAATTCATATTGTTTATTCGATCGTATTTGCTTTCCGACTTAATTTCAACATTCGCAGTCGACATTTTAGAGCATCGAAAGAGGCATTCGAGTTGCGAACACGAAGGAGTATGGAGAGTACCATACCACCGGCGGCAGATTTAGCCGCCTGCGCTGCGCTGCGCT
This sequence comes from Probaryconus sp. ZL-2020, assembly GCA_022817065.1. Classification (NCBI taxonomy): domain Eukaryota; kingdom Metazoa; phylum Arthropoda; class Insecta; order Hymenoptera; family Scelionidae; genus Probaryconus; species Probaryconus sp. ZL-2020. The sequence continues at coordinate 4,567 of JABFQA010000188.1, forward strand.
GACGTGGCCACCCCTTTAATATAATATTTAATCTAGCTTTGAACAGGCTTGCGGTTTCCGCTCAGGCTGGAATGGTGAAACTACTAGCTTGCTCTTGAGCCTATCTCTTCGGCTTTTCTGCCGAGGTTCGTCTCTTCGGCACAACGACGAGGTTGCGCTCTCGCGTTCGCCGTTAACGACGAAAGCAGCTTTACTCGTTCAACTATGCGACAAGAATATTGAAGACGAGTTTATTGAAGACGATGAGTAAATAATCTGTAAGATCACCAGAAATACGTGCTCGGAGAAAGACTGACAAGCAAATACAATTTCATCTTAAAATTGCATATTTCATTGAACACACACGCAGAAAAAAGTTTAGGAAAAATTACTATATCGTGTTATTTTTTCAAAAATTGCTAAATGTTTCTAATAAATATTCTTACATTTTTAAATAAATTTTACTAAAGTCTCATTAATTTTTGCTATTTGCTCTAGTAAAATTAATTAGAAACATTTAGTAATTTTTTAAAGTTAAAAACAGTAGGCAAAAATTCACATTTTTACTCCAAACGGCTGCCATTTCCTCAATTTTCATCTTTTTTAGTTAATGTTAGTTTAAGTTCCGTAGAATCTAATACATTTTCATAAGGTTCAAGATTTTTGTGTTTCAGATTAACTGTTAAAAATATTCTGTTTAAGGTAGAATACCCCCTTAATTTCAAGTTTACATTTTTTTTCTTTTTCTTTTTTTTTTTTTTTTTTGTTGGTGATCCAATGAAATTCCTTTGAATTATAGAGCTGTAAAGAGATAAGTAAAGTTATTTGAGGGCATGCATTGAATACTTTGAGATACTCACTTTGGCAGTTCGCGGGCATGGCATGCCTAAAGGAGGACAGTGGATCCCTCGACTGCAGAGGATTCGACAATGGCTGTAGAGTGTTAGACAGCGGTTGAAGTGGATCCACTAGAGGTGAGGCGAAAAACGGACTCCCTCTTTGCGACGCGAAAGCGAATGCATGGAACTGTTGCTGTTGCCCTAAAATGGACAACACTGCGATCAACCGTGCGCCTGTCCATTAGACTTCAGGCCGTTTTAATAAACCTACCTACCTAAAATGATAACTAAAGTTTTTGCTATTCACAGTCTCTCTCATTGTACATAGTTATCTTTGTAGGATTCATTCATATTTTCAATTCCTGGTGCATTACCAAATTTCATGAGTATCACACGAGCAATATATAACATGTTTCTAATTTTGTCAATCATGTTTATAATTTTTGCAAACACGAATACAAATTTTACTATCAGTGTTAGTAAAATTGTTTATCCCATTTCATATGCATTCAGATTACAAACGTGTTGGTACTTTTTAATATCTAATTTTTCTCAGTGTGTCTTCGATGATTGTTCTTGATCGTTTGGTACTCGGATCGAATAATTCTCGAATAAGGTCTCGTTAGTGGAAATGAAATGAAATAACGCGACGTCTCCATTGTGTGCCCCCGAACGTTACGAACGTGTACCCTATTCAGGAGACTAGAGAATTTCAGGTTGTTCGAGTTCGAATTAGAGCTTCGATTGGATTATCAGGCCTCGGCTGAAGCTGGCCCGCGTCGTCTCTAGTGCTTTCAGTGACAGTATTAGTAGTCGGAGTCTGCCGGTGGTGGCTTGCGTTCGCGAGCTGCAAAGCCAAGCCAGAGCTCTACGCACACACAAAGCGACTCGACTCGACTCGACTCGTCTCTGCTCCGCTCTGAACAAGAGCTATGGTTTTGGGATCGGCTCGCCTGTTGGGACGTCTTTAATTGGGTTGCCGACATCGTCGCGGCGAAATAAAACGTATCGTACCAGCCTTTCCCCTTTATCGCGACACTTTTATTACGTTACTAATTAATCTACCTTTGCATTCTCGACAAAATTCTATGAAAATACGAATGGTCATTCGCTTTTACCCGTCGCCTATTTTTCACTACTTGTAAATATATTATTACTGACATTTTTGCGAAAAGTAATTAATGGGGTAACTTATTCTTCGAGGTGTATTCTATGTTATTGCTTATTTTCATTACTTTCCTTTTATAAAAAATTTACTGATTCAAAAATCTTGAAATTCGAAGATTTTTAATTTTCACTCTAGCGTAAATTTCACTGATATGTAATTAAAGCAGTATACAATACAGAGAGTTAATTTCATTTTTCAAGAAACAAAAAATGCGAATTAAATCACTTTTCGGTATCACTTTTCTCGATATAAATAATGCATGAAAAAAGATATGCAATAAGTTTTACAGCCAAATATTAAATAAACAAACATAATCCAACGTCCATTTTTTGAAAGATTAATGTAGCATCGGTCTACACGTGTGTACCTAACATTTTAATGAAGAAGCCTGACTAGTGTGATTGGATTGAACGTATTTGGCATGTGCACGACTTGATAAATTTAATAAATTATGCCGTTCAACCCCGAATTTATCACGCCGCCCCTTCACTCGACGGATTATAGGATGGTGTACTTCGCTGTATTTCATTAGGCTTCCTATTCGAGGACCCTCTATGTTTTTGCGTGTAAAACAATACATTTTTCAAACTGCCGTTTAAATATCCTTATTAAATGGGCATTACAACATTTTAACTGTCATTAATATCATCTCAAAAATATCTCATTTCTTGTTCTCAAAACAAAAATCCATTCTCATTCAATTCATAAATATTTTCTATCAGAATTATTTCCCATTTAAATGAGAAATAAATGGAACCGAAAAATAAGTTGAATTGTTTTTATTTTGCAATTGTTTTATTGGCGTTTGGTCGTTCAATAACGATTTGTGTAAAAATAGTGAAACCGTTGTAACGAATTTGCAGCGCGTTTAGATGTCAATGTCGTGTAGGGTCACGTGAGAACTTTTAAAGCACCCTCGTTGCCACGAGTAGACTTCTTTTTCGCGAAACGAAAAGCGAATGAGCTGGGTTTTCCTCCGGCAACAAAGTGGTGGAACAAAATGAGGAGAGCTGTCGTTGCCAGCTGGTTACCCACGAGAAATTCCCTGGCAGACATCGCCAGCAAAGAGGGTGTCCGATGAAATCGATAAGAACTCATTGGGAAGATCCTTCTGCGATTGAGATTTCGTGCTGTCTGTTTCGTCGCGTTGTCTCCTGCTAATTGCACATAATCCACTACAGCCTAAAGAATCCAACATTCTTTCAACGTTTCATTCTTAATAGTTTTCATTATTCGATAACGTGCCAAAATCTTAAACATTTTCATTTTATTTGTAGAATATTTATGATTTGTCTAAGTGAAATTTGACCCGGCATGTTTTTGCATATTTGGGTGTTTTAAGAATGTTCGCATACAAATTTTTGAATATGAAATTGTCGAATAAAATGTACATCTGATCGTTTGCAACGTACACGAAGGGTTAGACGAGAAACCCTTTTCAATCAATTTCCTTGGGCTGCTCCTCTTTCCGCGGTGAGCTCTGCCGAAGGGAGAACCAGATACGAAGAACTGAATGCTTAATGAATTGGTTGTTTAATTAATTACGAGAATTCCCTTTTGCAAGAAAACCAAAGCGAGACTAGACTGTTAGGAGACACTCGTTTTCTGAAGATTATATTCGGAAAAAAGTATTGACAAAAAATTTCTCGATGAATTTCATTTGTTCTAAAAAAGATATACTATTTTTCTAAATCTTTTTTTTTTTTACACAATGGCGAAATTTTTTTGGGAATAAGAAGAAAACATTTTGGAGGATGTTACGCAATGGTGTTATGTTTTAGAATAAATGATGAATGATGGATCACAGACAGTCGAAATAAAGATAGCGAGAACAGGTTTCAAAATTTTACGATTCGGCCCGTTAGATGTTTCGCGTGTCAAAACAAACCAATAGCACGAAATGACGTAACGTTGTCATTTGGGGGGTTTAGAGATGAAAGGAAGCTCGGCTTGTCTTGACGTAACAGAAAGTTTCTTTGATATTGAAACCAAGGAGGAGTCTTCGTAACCGCTTTCACCGAGCTCTCTTTGCTTAATTCCCAAACAACGACCATGAGAATCCCAGTTATAATTCACATTAACCGAACGTCTAAACGTCTTTATTATCTACAATGTAGCTGAACTGAAATTTTCTGTTCTTTTAACTCAGCAACAAAAATGTGATAAAATGTTAGTATCATCTATCATATTTCTAAATCTAAATAACATTTTTCATAAATGTAGTATGTTTTTTTAAGAGCAAAACAGAAGAGATTCATAAAACAGGAATGAATAAATGCATCTCATTTTTGTTTCGGTAATTCCAACCTTGACTTTCGGCACGGTCGTACATCAGGTGTTGTTTCGCTGAAACGAAAATTGTCTGTGTATGCTTTCGAACTTTAAATCAAGACTGACTTTGGAAAATTGTGCATAACGAGTGTACGCGGATTGTCAGAACGTAGAGAATTACGACCGGTGGGTGGTCGGCAGATGCGGCCAAGGCAGCGGATGTGGTCGCGTTCGCGCTCAGAAAGCTAAGTTATACGCTTCAACTATGAACCAGATCTACGAGCTGAACCAACGGTTATTTTCGGGATCAACTAAAGTAAACCGCTTCTTCGTGAAAAAGCCGTTATTGCTGACATCAGCATTTCTGTCCTGTACTGCTGCACACAATTTTATCTTCCACGGAAAAACTTTATTTATTATCACAATTTTTATTAAATGATGATTTCCAGACGATCATTTTCGAAAAATCTGCAATGAAAATGATCGTTAAAAATTAATCGGTGAACATCTGTTGGTGTAACAGTTATGTCATAAGCAAATTTTAAATGTGATTCGAGTCTGCAGATAAACAATTTGTAACAAATGCATTCCAATTAATATAAGAAGTTTGATTGTCTAAGCGGAACTCCGAGTCCATTATCCTGACCAAATAAAGGAGCGCCAGTAATTGTAAACGTCGTCAAGAACGGCCTAAGACAGCTCGGGCAGCCATGGCTCGGAAGCTGTAGCTTATCTCCATAGCCAGGCCGCAACCCTTTATCAATGCTACTTGCTTACCGCGCTTATAAATAACAGCGATTGCGAGAGGATGTACTGCAGAGGGCGAACCCAGAACCTGGAGCTCGAGAGCTCATATGAAATTATACCGTTTACTTATTGCACTGCGATGCTCTCTGCAATGAACATTTTCATTTCCCACTTCTCATCTCGTTTACTCATCTATCATTCAATATCCTGAAATTGTTCGCCGCGTGTTCTTGCATTTAAATCTTACAACTACGATCGTTAGTTTATCCGACAAATTCTACACTGGAAAAAATAATTTTGGTATAAATAACTTAGTAATGTTCAATGTAATTCGAGTTTACGTAACATTTTACTTCGTCCAGTGTTGCAGTAATTATTATAAATACTGAACTTATAATTATTTAGAAATCAAGTGGTACGTAAAAAGTAATTTGACTTTTTATAAAAAGATTTAAGTGGTTTGTAAAAATTGTACCATTGGAAATGTTGATTTATAAGTTCAGAATATTTCTAATACTATGTTATTAATAATGTAATGTAGAAAAATGCAATAATGCTTACAGTGATACTCACTGGTCTTGGAACGGGGCTCGCGTGGCCCATCGACTGTCACCTTTATTGCCTTCGTATACGTTGCAACCTGAGGGGGTGTCGTTGACACTGTTATTGTCAGGGTGAAACTCTTCCCTGTGAAACAAAGCATAAAGGAACAATTATTTCATAAGCGATAGACACATGTCTCATCTTTATGTTCAGCCAGAGAATACACAAAATCTTTCTTTTTAATTAATTTACGATAATTAATTTTATTTCATTACATTGACGTAACTAAATTTTTCGGTGAATCGACAATGAGTTTATTCCAACCTTTTTCCACCACGCGAATTTCGCAAATAGCCTTACGTGAGTATAACGAAAGTATTTTTTTTTTTTTTTTTGCTTTGCTTTTGGAACACTTTGGAGAGAGGCAAAAGGACGTGAGCATAAATGAGGGAAGGAAGCAAATGTCGACGAGCTCCAGTAGCGGAAAAAGTCGCGTCGCCACGCAAAATGTGCGCGGCGAAGGGACACACACAGAGGTTCACCGCAATTCCAGCTAAAGCCCACTCTGTTATCTCCTACTATTTTCATTTCTCGTTCTCTCTTTACTCGTGTTTCGCGTGTACTCAATCACCGTAAAAACGAAACAGCACAATTCGATTGGTCACTCGTGGACATATTTTTCCGAGTCAATCAACGTAACACAGTCTACATCACAGCTCTAACAATAGGATGAAAAGACTGGACAAAACTGCATTACAATGCATTATAAATGTAGTTTGCATTAGGGAAATAATATTATGAAACATTATTAAAGAGTATTAAAAACTATAAGATTGGCACAATCCTTAAATCCGTGCATCAACACTTAAACCATCTTAGTATTTAGTTAATCTTACTAAGCGTTGACGCAAGAATTTTTCGTTATTGATGAAGAACATCTTGAATGAAGAAACATTTGTAAACGAAACTGACAAAACTCATCCGAGTTTGGCAAATCCAAAATTGCAAACAAAACTGACAAGACTCACCAGAGTTTGGCAAATCCAAAATTGCAAACAAAACTGACATACGAAACAATTGTCAATATTCTAAAAGTCTTGCATCAAGATGTACATTTTTTAGAGTGTATCGTTGACACGATGAAGTTTACCAAGTGTCAATTGAATGTTCATATTCCACTGTGAGTTCGGGGTTTGTCGCGATAGTTCGCGTTTCTGAAGAATTTCGAAAGGAGTAATAACAGCCGGTGTCGAGCGTGGCCACAGGGTGGTTCGCCACGCGAAATTCTCATTTCCGCAAACTTCCTTCACGATGGGGTCACGCCATTTGGCAGCCTGGGCTTTTGCCCAGTCGCCAAGCTGCACATCATTATGAGCAGCGGCGCGACTGACTGCCACTAGCCGAGCTAGGTGATATTTAAGCGAATAATAAACCCTAAACCAAACACGTAAAGGAGCGTATCAGTCTCGGTGCCAGTCGCCGAGCCATCGAACACTGCTAAACCAGTAAGTTTGACTCGGGCTTTTGCTTCCCCTCGCCCTCTTTTTCTGTTTCGAAACGCCTCGCCTGCGACGACGATTCGATCGAGAGCGTGTACCTTGTTTATTTTTTCTTTCCTTTTTAGCAATCGTTTGCAAACGATTTATCGCCACTGGCTAAACACATGTAAAGGTGTTTCGTTCCGGACAAACGAAACGCACGAGAGAAAAAAAGACAATAGCAAGAAAAAGTACCTATAAATCCATTTGTTACGTTTCAGAAAAAAAAGAGGATTTTGCGGAAGTAAAAAAAAAAATTGTTTACCGTCGTGTTTTAGAATCAGTTTTCGTAATCTATTTGATTAGATTTTATTAGGCCACATTTTAGGCTCGGTTGTCCCGGTCTAAACGCACTTGATATGATTATCTAGGCTAACATGTAATGTGACTAAGTTACACTAAAATTCAATGAACGGAGGTTTACCTATTTACAATAATTAACCATTGTATTATAAAGGTACGTTTGAAATAGTTGTTACAATGAACGAATAAAATAAAGATATTTTACGATCTATATCAATAAGATACTAAAAATCTAGACGATGAATTTCGGACGAATATTTTGTATCCGATTTGTAAAAGAATCAGTGAACATCAGGAAACCTTGTAAAAAATATTTAATAGATAAGAATTCAAAAGAAATGATAATTTTCAGAATGAATTCCGAAGTGGAAAGATTAGGCATTGAATTTTCAGTTTTTCTATTCTTATGTTAATTTCAATTCCATTAATGATTTTTTCAATTCCCTATAAAGAATAAAATTCATAAGCATCAATTTTTTATTATCAGATACACTAAGTAAATTGATTGAAATTTATGTTTTGCTCATAAATTATGAAAAACAGGTTAGAATGACAATTTTCAAACCAATTCCTTTCAATTCCTATGTGGAAAGACTCGGAATTAAGAATTTATCAGTGAAATTGATTAGAACAGGAAAGAATTGGAAATGACTTATTTTGTCAATTGTTTTCTATTCCTTTCTATTAAATATTTTTTGCAGGGAAAGATGACACGAAACGTAAATTGTACTGATTCCATTGAAAAGGCATCGGGCCGATTGGGAGGGGGTGGTTTGTCTGTAAAAACTAATGATTAGTGTTGGTCTAGATGATGATGTTACGCTCGTTAGTCGACGCGTTATACGTGCATCATGCAACGAGTACTGCGCGTGGCTAATTGATCAATTTCAATTCTCCCCGTTGAACGAATCGCAAATGTGCGACTACAGTCTGACAACGAATTGATTATATGGCCGGCCATGGCGCTGTCTGTCGTGTACGAACGTACGTTCGGTCCTCTCGCCATTAGATTTTTCTTTGGTATAATTCGAAATTGAATTTAATGAGCCCCGGGGAATCAGCGCTGCTGCAGCGTTCGAGCCCACACGCGGTTCCACTTTATCATTCACGATGAACTAAACGCTGATAGATTGCACGCCATATTGAATTTGACTTTGCACATTTTACCGCAAAAATCATTAGCGATCTTTACGAATGCAAAAAGAACGCGCTGCCGCTAAAAGTTTGCAAATTATCCGCGCGCGGATTTCGCTTAACGTCGTTTCAAATCGAATCGAATCGAATGGTAATTTAACCCCGAGGCCGAGATTACCGACAGGTCCTCTGGGAATAACGAAATAAGCGTTCGCTGACAAAGGCACTAAGTCTAATACGCCGATGCTGTTTTGCGATTCTATTTTATGTTAATTTCAAAAAGGGAGTTAAAAAAAAAGGTCGAATGTCAAAGGCACCGAAAAGCGGTAAGCATTTCAATGATCTATCTCGTTAAAGAGCTTAGGGCGGAAGGGAAGTAGAAACGATCCAATCCCTTCGGGGGTTGGCTGGTTGCTGGTTGTTGCGCACCGATGGGGCAGACATTGTAGACGAACGCGAGGGAGCAACTCGAGCTTATCATCGATATTACGAACTTTCGCGTTTACAAGGAAGCGTGTAACACAGTCTTTGATTGTTGCGGACTATTCACGAATAATGATACATATCGTTACTTCGTGAAAGACAACCGATCCTGTTAAACCCTTAAATCTAAACCAGCATAACTTTAACAAATTAATTGGAAAATTTGTGTTAAATGGTGTTTTTTTTTTTTTTATGATTAATAGAAAATTTACCTTTTCAAATAACGAACACTTAAATAAATAAAGAAAAGTTATTTCCAATTCAAATTCGAATCCATAATTCAAAAGATTGGCAAAATCGAAAAAGTCGATACAGCGTTCTTTTTTGAGAAAAGAGATGGATGGAAGGTTGGTAAAATCATTAAAGATTCGTCTAAATCCCTGAGAATAATCAAGGAGCTGGAAATAGTATGACAAAGACGTCTAGAGAATGAGTTCCTCTTACATCGTTCATCCTAGCTTATGTTAATTCTACGAAAACCCAGTGAAAACAATTGAGAGCTAATCCCAGACTAATGACTGACGCTTTTCTTCCCGAAAATTCTTGAACCACTTCTAATTCTCTGCAGAAACCTGATCAGCAAACAGTATTACCGAGAAAACGAGGAAATTACGTTTGCACATTTTGAAGCCGGATAAAATAATAGATAAAGGAAAAAGTGAATTTTTGCATTTGTCTAATATTTATCCGGATGATTTTCCATTTGTACAGTCAGATCTTTTCTTGAATCCCACTTGATAAATGAGAATCGTCACGCCTAAATTCATACACAAATGAGTACAATTAAATATTCGCCATAAGAAAAGTGGATGAATTTTCGGAGGAGCGAAGATAGCAGCGTAAAGTAATGAGCATGACGTTGAAATTCTGGAGCTAATAACGTTGATTAAAAGCCCTCGTTGAGACCTCAATTAATATCATCGCTTGTGTAAGCGTTTTGGGTTCTACACCAAACCCTTTCATTGACGACGGCGCATCCAACACGGCGGCAAATCAGACGAAACCGAATAAAAGCCATTACCCATCCCAGCGAAGACAGAAAAGCAACGCCCGAAAGCTCTCTGTCGTCCAAGTCTTCGTCGGTGGTTGACTACTTTCCTTCGAGGGAAAAGTCGGAGGCGAAGGAAAAATAGAGGGTACGACACCAAGACTTAAGACGCCGCCGCAACCTGACCTACCCTTACTACTGGAGAGAGTGAGAGTCAACATTCTTAAGGCGGACCGCACCGTAGGCACTTCCCCTCGATGAGACACACCAAGCCTTTGGCAAATTTTATGAATGAACTTCTCCGCAAAATCGTGTTCCTTTATTACCTTAGAAAACGACCTTGCGGTTAGGGGAAAAGATTTCCTGTCGAGACAATTTCATTCACGATAATTTACTTGTCGGTTATTGAAAAGCGTATGATTCGTATGATGTCGTGTTTTTCTTTTTCTTACTTTCGCTGGATATAATTACACTGGCGACAATTTGGCGTGTAGAAATTAATTTTAATTTTTTTTAATTAAAAAAGAGAATAGTGTTAAATAGTAACTCACCTCTACCGCTTCTACCGACGAACCTGAGATCGTTGAATTTGGCAACTTGATTCTTCATTAGTGCAGTACAATTTCTTAATTCGGCACAAGCATTTTCGTCATTACCAGCTCTGACAGTCACTAGAGTTCCGTCACCAACTTCTCCGAGCGCGACCACTTTGAATGGCGCAGGAAGCGTCTTGTTAGACCTCCAATGAGCTGGTAACACCGTACAAACTAAATGTGGCGATCCTGAAAAACATTTTAAAGAACGTGCTTTTTTAAACCAAGTTATTTCACTTTGTAAAGTTTTTAATATACATGGGAAAAAATTATCTGCTCAATCAGCACCAATATGACATTTAATTAGCAGAAATATTCCTGTTGATCTAACCGTGCTAATCTAACACGGTTTCTGGTCCTGAGATAGCATGATTATGTTAAGATAGCATCAATACGCTGTGGAATCAGCAGCGTTACAGTGCTAGATCTGTATAAGATGGCAGCAGTATATTTTATGCTTTTGTTTTGTAATTTTTTCCCGTGTACTTGTTCCTAAACTCACCAGTTCTAACTAATTCTCCGGGATGCTCGCTGACGAAGTCACCCAAAGTTCTTTCGGCTAGAATGTCACTGGTCATTTTGGTATAAGCGTCAGCTAGAGGTGAGACGCCAGATTCTGGCGAGGCCGCGGCGCCGGGGGCCGATGCCCCCGTCAATTGCATTCTGCCGCTTCCAGTAGAACCGTTTGTTCCGTCCGTCGCGTGAGCGCCGCTTGTAAGGTCACTAGTCGAATCGGCACTACTTGCCCTCAGAGTGTCAGCACCGCCATTTCCGGTGACCGTGCTACCACCTCCGCCGTCGTTGTTGCAACGGCCGAATATATCCATAGGCAGTCACAACACTGGTTGAAACATCCTTCCACCCGATCATCAGCACATTCGCTCTTTCTCTATCTCTCTCTATCTCTCTTCTTCTACTTTTTATCCTTCTATTGTTTCACCACTTTTTGTACTTTTATTTCAAAACTTTTAGTTTCTAAATTCTTTTAATATCTTTTTGTTTCAATTCACAAATTGCTTGTTATGTGCTTTGAAGACTCATTTGGTCTATGGATGAACTATCTTGATTGTTTCCCAGACCAAGCTGGGAATCATCACTTGAGTCTCACCGGCTCTATTACAACGTATTTCAGCATCCTAGTAATCTTCTCGGCGTACGCTTACGAACATTGCAAATCTGTTACACATCTGAAAATGCGAGGTTAAAAAACAAACGATTAAAAAATTGTATCACGTTTTGGAAAGAAGTAATCGCGTTAAAATGTTTAGATACTAAATTCACAAAGTTTCCTTTGAACTGTACACGATAAAATTTGTGATTCCCTCAACTCAATTGTCTTTGTTCTGTTGGAGAAATAAAGCATCGATTTAATAACAATAATCACGTCACAATTGTACTTCACACTTATTCGACACGATCAGTTAAGCCTATAAATCAGGTTTCTTTAAAGTATCCCTTCGCGTACAACAACCCTTGCCGTCGGCCATTCTCGACGACCTTTCTGTCCCTAATTCGCTTAGCTAAGGTACCCGTAAACCTTTATCTCCAGATTGTAACCCTTTACCAAACTCACTCATCCGGAGAACAAAGCCGAAACAACTTCATCAGAAGAGATTCAACAAAATCGTTAGATAAATTAATAAAATTATCCCCTTTCTTTCCTCTACTTTCTTAATCAATTTATTCGCAGAAGAGAAATCTCTAATTTGCGAATTTTTCAATTTACATCTTGATAAGCTGCTGAATTTCATTTACATTCTTATTAGGAATTGAAATTTAGCCCGATCAAAATGTTGTTCTGTTTTTTACTCCTAACTCTTCTTAGCTCCAACATTAAATTCCACTTTTGTCACAAATCACAATCCATTAATACATTACCATTATTACACGTATTAGATAAAAGCATTCTAAAAGTGAAACAGTTTTATGAATTGCTTTATTTTCAACGAACATATGAAGCAAGGTAATGACGACAAACATTTAATAACGGGGTTCAAGCCCGATTCAATTTACACCGGATTATCTAAAGTCAGGCTTTATTCCAACGGGATTTCATTATTGTTTGAAGAGTATTTTTTGTCCGCACGTGTGTGTCTTTTTCCCTACTCTACGGTTGTCCTCTCTCGGTCTCTGGAGTTCGTGACGTCACCGTTCATTCAGAAATTTTTGCGCACGTCACCGGTGTGACACGCTGCATCCAACACCGTCCCTTGCAGACAGTGGGGTTCGCCCATCCGCGCGGTGGGAGGAAAAAATAGGGGAAAAAGTACGCAGGGTTGCAGAAACGATCCCCTCTACGCACGATTACCGCGTGTCAAACTGCACGTGGTTCATTCGTCCACGTTGCCGCGTCATTTTTTCTCTTTTACTCTGTTTTTCTTTCAGTCGATAGATTGTTCTTTCCTCTTTCATATCACAATTAACCGAAATGTTTAATACATTTTTTTTTCTTTTGTTTTAGTTGTGTTAAAGATTGAATTCAGTTTTATTATTTATTGATGATTGATGATCAAAGATTAGACGTTTAAGTGATGATTTGATCATTTGTTATTTGATATATTTGATTTTAATTTTATAGGTAATGGGAAATACAGAAACCAGAAGATGCTCCTCCCTTTTCTTATAGGATCTTACGACGCGATGAGAAGATTCCCGCTTTACTTTGCATTCAAGTCTCTTGCAAAGACAGTTATTGACATCTCATATTCTTCAAAGGCTTCGTCTTGTAAGTAACAGTTTTTTATTAGATAAAATAATGAAAGAAAAGATAAACGTATTCGAATAATTTACCCAAAAAACAAATTACAACTATCAGTTATCAATTATCAATTAGATTCTTTCAAAATGTCAAGTAAAAAAACTTCTGCAGTTCATGTAAATTTCAATATTCTTTACGAAAAACCTCCCTTCGTTGGATTCCTACATTTAACTTATTGTTAGCTCTTCCGAGCACAGTTCGTCCCAACAAAATTATCAATCAGTCAAAACGAAAGAAAAAGAAGCAATCAACGAATCAACTAACCAAACCATCGCAAAATTCCTCATCAACATAACCGCATGTCACCAAAATGTTCCCCGAAACCACAGAGTCTGAATCGAGGAAAACAAACCAGAACCGAGAACCGCAGAACCAGCACTATTATTTTTCAGCAAAATACCACGTGTTGCACGACGGCACCGCAACTTACATATCGTAAGTTTTGCATAAATTCAACGAACCGATCAACTGTTAATTCGGTTCAAAATAATCAACCGACCGGCCGGAAATGCTTCGCGCGGCGAGTGTTTCGAAACTCGGATCAAGTCGATTCGCGAAAAAAAAACGCCATCGACGTTCGTGGAAAGTGTTGACAGTGTTCTCGGAAAGCACTTTCGTCGGTCAGCGAATAATGCGGTTGGTTCCTAACTATGATTTGGACGGTACGTGTGAGGCAACAGCCGTTGACGCACTGGTCCATGCCTACACACGCAGCATCCCTCCACTTATCCGCCCCTCTTCCTTCCACCGATACTCTCCCTCTCTGAGCGGAACGTTCCCTCTCTCTCTCTCTCGCTCTTCCGGTCCTCCTTCTCTTCCTCTTTCTTTTACCGTCCTTGTTGCGCCCTTTCCCATACCGCATGTATTTTACCCCTTTCTTCTTCCGTCCCTGTCTAGTGGGTTTTCCACATCACTTCATCGGCCTCTGTCGCGCACTGGCCGGCCGGATAAGCCCATCCTTATTACTCCCACAAGCTTTCGCTGAACATTGTCTTCGTCCATTTCATCCCTTTATATTTCGTTCGTACAACCCTCCCGCTCACGAGTGGTAATGTAAAGAGAGAGCGAGAGAGAGAGAGATAGAGAAAGAGAGGAAACGAGAAGGAGACGAACAAACAGAGAAAGAGGGTCGCAACTTTTACTACGTGAATCCCACGTAACCCTTGCCGGACATCGATCGATCGATCCATCCACAATGGTTTTCGATCGTTTTGAATTTACTTCAACCGGTCACACGTGTAAAGCATCTAATTCCAAATTGATTCTGCATGATACAGATTTAAGGGATCGGCGGTTCATTCGTAGAAAGTAAACAAGCGCCTATGATTGTGCTGATGTTTGTGCGTCTATGTTTTCCATTACTGTGTTTTCCAGTAAAACGTATGAACATTTTATTCGGCGTTAGGAAAAGTTTTTGGAAAAGATTTGAATTATGAAATTTTGAATTAACCCAAGTCTTAGGGGAATTGATTCCAGTTGCCAGACTGCTAAATTTACTGATTGATATCTTATTAGTGTAGATCTGAGTGGAATTGCAATTTGCGGTAATTGCAAGGGATTCTGCTGTCCGTGCGAATTTGCGTCGGCAAGTCTGTACTCGTTCATCCAGCGGCAAGCTAGGCACAATCGTGCAGGTAGAGTCGGTGTTTGCACGGTCGTACAAACAGCGCTGCTGCTGCTACAGGACGCGCTTACGCTGTTTGATTTGCAAAAGTGAAGCCGCTTTCTACCGGGAACAATCGCAACCGCGCAATCATTATGAAACCTGTCGTCCGATCGACGAAAACAAGCAAACCCCCTTTTTCGTAACTCCCATTCGTACTTTCAACGCAGATTTGTCGAGATAAATAAATCGAATATTTTGTTTCACTTTTATTCCTGCCGTATGGACTTGTCTTTTCTTACAATCAAAAAAACTTTCTACGTACAAATGAATTAATTATTGAAATAATTCCTTCTTAGATTAAATTTAATTAAATGTCCAGTCGTAGTTTTCCACGTCTATTTTATATACGCGAACACGTTCGTGTTGCTATTTACGGTCAAAGACCACTGGTAGTAGTTAATTGAAGCTTTTGAAAGGATCGTATGTACATCACTAATACATACTCGAATATGTATTTATGTGCTAATGGTAATTCGGTATTTATAATGAATTGTAATGGAAAAGTTTTTTTTTTTTCAACGGCATTACCGAGTTACGCCAACTTGACTCTGGTGGTTATTTCGTTACTTTTCGAGGTTCTATCCATAAGAGCTAATGTTAATTTAAGCATTTTTAAAATTCAATATCTCGACTTAGAGACGGTCGATCTTTCTGAAATTTGCCACACTAACGTAGAAATATGTTTATTTTTACTAAACATTTTTTAGTGAGTCAAATTTAAAAAAAAAATCTGAGTATTTTGAGTTAATGATATAACCACCTTAAGCAGAAATTCAATTACGCTAAATAACGTTAATTAGAACTTTTGTGAAGATTTTTTGTTACTAAAATCAATCCAAATTTGATCGTACTATAGTTGATCTTTTTTTTACCGTCTTAAATAGCCGTTAAAAGACCGTAATAAATTTGTGGCTGTTAAATTTGATGTCAAGCAAAAGTATTTGAAACAAAGGGGGTTGTATTGGACTCGTTGGAACGTTGTTGAACACCGCGGTAGAACGAAGAACGGATACTTCCGGAAACCGAGAGTGCAGCCAAAAGCGGGGCGTCGATCGGAGCGTGACGAGCGGTAATTGAATGTAGATACGGCATTTGCATTGACAAGCTCCAACGGAGATAATTCGAATCTCATCGAATACAACGGTCCACACGAGCGTTAGGTCGTTTGTCAATACTACGATGGTCGTCCAACGCATTGCATTGCCAACGCATACTATTTGTCAGCGTCTCGTCTAGCGTGCACTGCTAACCAGCCAGCGATCTTGTCTGTCGCCTATTGTGAACTGCCACACTTGGACCCCAACCTTTCCTTCACCTGATTGTTCATATAACACTTGCTCTCCTGCGATTTTACAGTTCACCTATTTGGAATACGAAAAACATTCTTCGCACCACTAAAAAACTACACTTTTAGAATTTATTATACTCAAAAATATTATTTATTGCAAATAAATCGTCTATTACACGAAAAAAAAACAGAAAGAAAACACAAGAATTTGAATTATAAATTATGACCGAAATTAATAATTAATTAACTAACCAAAAACTCATTATTCCTAACCGTCATTTAAAAATATTGATAAAATCTCAATTTGTCTAATTGCCCCTTAATGATGCTAATAAATATACATACATTTTGAAACTTAATTAATGAATAATTAGTCTTGACAAATGAAACAAGTTCACACATGCACAGTACGTGCAATGCAGCAGAACGCAAAATGCAAAATTCGTAGCGAAAATCAGTCACATTAAAAAGATATGCAGCGGTGCAGCAACTTTACACGATGAATCGCGTAATGCGTGTTTCCGCTCTCGCATTATAGTACTCGAACGGGATTAATTTTTGATCGACCAATAGGTGGTCCCCTCAATTTTATTATTTTTCACCACGTGATATGCCACGCGACGCACGCCAAAGGGATATCCCGTGTATCAGACAAACGTGATTCACCAATAAACCAAAAAGTAAATACAATTACATTTTTTTCCACTTTTTTTTTTTTTTTTTTAATTGAAATACGACCATGAACCATCGAGCTGTTCACGCAGCAACTAATTCGCTGATCCCTATTACGATTTATCGAGCACTCGACATTTCGATTTCCTCAAATATTTCATCCGGCAAATTCGCCGAGCACAAATATCAACCATCGTTCCATTTTTATGGCATTTTTAAATTGCATTTTCTCATCAAAACAAATTAGAATTTATATCCATATTTTTTTACATTTCATACGAAATTTTATCGCTTATGTCTTTTGGTCATACTTTCAGTGTAATTTCCAAAAGATGATATGCAAGATTTAATAAGATGAATATGACATTTATTGAAAAAAAAATACGCACTGAAAAATCTGCACTTTCTTGTTCTCGTTTTCGTATTTGAAGCAGAAAAAAACTTACTCTAAATCTGGTGCAGTGGTATTAATCTTTCACTCGCGAACATTCAAAAATCATCACATTCGAAAAGCACTTTGGCAATTTCTATTTTTCATTCGTCACATCACTTTCAATTCGGTGGCACTTACTTTCGGCCGATAAATCCGATAAACTAAAATCCAAACTCAAAAAATTGAAATCCGAGAAATCGGCGCCAAGGAAAATTGAAAAAGCCTATGTTTTTGAAAACGTCAAATCTATTCGTTGGATTCACGTGGCAAACGTTTCAGAGAGCTCGTACGATTGGCTCAAAAAGGCTCGAAAACACCGATAGCGTACGATTCGCTACGACGACGACTACGACGAGAACGAGGAGGACGAATACTAGAACAACAGGCCCATCCTCCGCTCTTCTTCCCGTGCTCGCGTGTCGGCTCAAACCGTCTCTCTTTAACTCCCACGTTTGTCTCACGCGCCGATTCGGTTTACCCCTTAAAAGCACCAACTTTGGCCTCCCACCCTCCGCCAAAATATCGCCCCACCCGAACGGTGCCACGCGTTCCATCTCTTTTCCGCAAGTGGTAGGGGATTCCCTACATGGTTCCCGTGGTGGGAGACGCCGAACATGTGTAACACGCAGCCCTGATTACGCGCGGACTACTAAAAATTATTATTACAGCCGCGCGAGCCGCTGAGGGTGCGTCTTATTGCTCTACCTTTTCTACTTTTTCAAAACTATTTTTAGGTGAAACGTATCTTATGGTTTTAACCGAAAATTTGCTAATAGTAACCGCCCAGTAACTGAAAAACGATAGGATAGAATGGATTGCAATTAAATACGATTTAAAAAGACTTCCCTTGTAGAAATAAATTTGTCTGAAAACGTCTGAAAAAGTCTGAAAAGCTCTGAAAATTTCTTGAAATTGGGAATTCAGACCTTTTCGGACTTTGATCTAAAAAAGTCTGAATAGTTCTGAAAATGTCTTCCTGATTTCAGAATATTTCAGATTTTTACAGAGTTTTTCAGACTTTATCAGACTTCTTTTTTCAACCAACAAAAAAAGTGAAAAACTCTGAAACAGTCTGAAATATTTTAAATCAGGAAGACATTTTCAGACTATTTCAGATTAAGTCTGCAAAAATCTAAATTCCCAATTTCAAGAGATTTTCAGACTTTTTCAGACCTTTTTATAGACTTTTTCCGATTTTTTCAGACTTTGTCAGACTTTTTCAGACTCGTGTAAGACTTTTTCAGACAAATTTATTTCTACAAGGGTTGAATCTCATTACATTTTCAAACAAATTACGATTCATTGATACGGAATATTTCTATTCTAATTTTACAATACAGAGTTCCTGTTTTAAATTGTATTCTATTGAAAGTGATGGTGCAGATATTTTATCTTATTTAAAAGATCTCTTGATCCTGGTATTTTTGCTTATTTTTAAATATCCCTATGAATAAAACGCAAAAAAGTTTCATAGACAAATGTTGGATAATGTTAATTTTCTTGTTTATTTTAATTATTTGTAGAACATGATTGTACCATATTATACCATATTATAATTTAAATCAATTTCAATCGTAGCAAATTATACTCTATCGTATTTTGTTTATTCTATCCTATTGTTTTTCAGTGACCGGGCCTGCATTAGTTCAGGATAAATGTTATCATGTTGTTTTTTATCATGACCTATATTTCATGAACAATAATTATTTTATTGCAAATGAAAAATCGAAAAAATTGAACTTCTCTTTAATAAGGGATGTTATAACATCCCTTATTCAAGCTACACTTCAATTAACAAAACCTTTACTCAATAAGAAAAAAATAATATAAAACCAGTTAATTGAATTGAATAAAAATTTCACTTTGCATGGAAAAATATTTGTCGAAACTTTTAATCCGTCTACAAATGTCATAAAACATCCGATAATAAGAGAGGAATGAATAAATGCCGATGAATGGAGTAAGGTGAATCTAGTGTAAAAAGTGTTGTATAAATGTCACGGATTCGATTGATTCGCGTCGATGTTCGAATGGAAGAGAAGAGCGGAGAGAGTAGAAAAGAGAAGAAGAGAACACGAAGAGCTGGGGCTCTGGTCCGTTGGAGCAACCGGCTTTCCTGGTTTCTAGCAGAAGTGGGGCTAACCGCAGAATCGGGTCGGGGGCAAGATGGCAAAAGGAACTTGAGAGTCAAGGGGCGGCGCTGCGGTCTGGCCAGCCCACCGGTGTATCCTCGCTCTTCTCTTCTCTTCTCTTCTCTTCTCTTCTCTTCTCTTCTCTACTCTCTATAGAAGCTATAAGATGCCGAGAGTGGCGAATGCAAAAACATGAGACGAGCACCAACTCATATCGCAAAAAGCCTGTTACGAATTTCGTCCTCGATTTACGATCCACAGAAAACTTTAATCTCTCCAATAATTGACCCCATTCAATATTTCAAGATAGACATTTTTCTCCAGAAATTCATCTTAAGATTTTCCTCTTCAATGTGGAACCTGTTTTTTTTTTTTTTTTT
>JABFQA010000189.1:0-24459 GCA_022817065.1 Probaryconus sp. ZL-2020
TTTGGAAATTAGAGAAGAGGTAAATGTAATTTATTGAAATGAGAGGAAAATAAAAGAATTATTGAATCGAATGGAATTGTTCGAACCATAAATTCAGCAAATTGAAATGAACTCTCCTGTTGAATATCCAACACTTGTGAAACTGCAACTGCTCATTGGCAGTCCTATCAGAAGACACGAGGGAATGCGATAGAAAATTTCCTTCCGTTAAGCATTTTCTCGCGTTACCTTGTATTACTTTGCGGGGCATGTCGAAGCACGTTATATTCCAATCATCGACAAAGTTTGAGCTTATATGCACCGCTGAAGGGGCGATTCTTGCGTGTTTGATAATAATTAACCACGTACGAAGTTCGGTTAAAACTCATGACTCCTCAGCCTTCCATTCCCTTATTAGATAAGTTTCCTCCGCGATAACCTACATATATGCTCGATATTCTAGCTTGATTAATTAATTAACAACATTTTCTTCTTCGCATTTCATATAAATAGCCCCATTAACCTCAACTACAGTATATTTAATAACTTGAAATTCACTATTTCAAACTTATTAGAAATTTCATCATGATGAATTTAACAAATTTTACCTTTCGTTAAATTGTAATCTGAATATTGCCGTTGAATATTTGTTAACAATATGCAATTAAAATTCAAACGAAATTGACTGCAGAAGCATTTTATTTTGCGTTCCAATGAAAAATAAACCTTTTATAATCCAACAATCCATTACATGTAAATAAACAATTTATAAAAGCACCGTTCGATGAAAGAACCGCAAAATATCATTCGCGAAAATCATCGTCGTGTATTGGTGTCGTTGACAAGGGCAAGTTATTTGCATCAACAACAACGTCAATTTTGCTGAATCGCCCGTTCAAAGCTCTCTCGTCGGGGAAATAAAAAGTCCCGTAAGTTCCAACAAAGCATTATCATCCTTGAAATATCGACAATAAAAATATCAATCTCTCGTAAACGAGCACACCAGACGGATGCCTCTAGAAAAGTATATTATCTTCGATGCGAACTTCGTACCCAATCATTTTTCTTTCTCTGTATCTACGAGCGCGTAAACACACGTACACAACACCATGTCGTAATATCACTCATCGGCGTGAAAGGATAAGAAAAAACGCCCCTACTGTCAGGCTATTTTTCATCCCTGAGAAAAACCTTCCATTCAGTTTCGTCAAACTTGGGATTTTCGCGGAAAAATGGAAAGGATTTTGCCATTTTAAAGGAACATCCTGAAACTGTTAGCTGTTTTCGGGAAAATGTTATCGTCGAATTATCTTTTTCTCTAGGGATGAAAATTTCAAAATTTCACCTGAAATTAGTTATTTGTATGGTAATTGTTGTAATGCATCAGCTTTTAATCGCACACGTTGGAACAACCGAAAGGTGACGATCGATGAAGGTCGTCTCGTCTCGTCGAGTTGGCTTCTCCCTTGTCTTAATTGACGTGTTCCGCAAAGTTCCAGCGAGCGTTTTTCCACGTCGAACTTTGCTGGCGTGCCTCAGGCCTCATTGTCTTCCTCATGGTTTGGGGTAGGGCACAGGAGCGGGAGATGGAGGGGGGCTTTAATTGACATTTTTTTCTCGTACACTCGGGAACAAGTTCTCGCGCCGGAAAGTGCGGCAGCGGGAGCTCGAATAAGCTAATCCGACGTAATGAGGTAAGAATAAAACAGGAAGTCCGGGGCGCGGAAGCTCGCTCCAACTTTGCCTTAGATTTCTTATCAAAATGCAAATCCGCCGAGCAACCTGTCTCCCGGTGCCTTGGTTCTCGCGTTCCTCTTCATTCGTGTCTATCTGTCTTCTACCTCGCGTTCCACGAATGGACTGTATATGTCACTCCTGCGAGACTCGACACACAGCGTCCCAAAACTACGAACTTTTCTCTTTTGGCTCGCGTTTAAAACTGCCGATCGACAGTTTCATCACTTTTTCCCGGAATTCAACAAAACAAGTGCCAAATTTCAGTTTAGAAATTAACTTGTAGTTTTCGTAACAGTAAATTGCGTTAGGAAATGTCGATGTTAACTGGTTGTTAGTAAAATTTAAAATGTCATATCCAATTCTGCTTCAAATTTTCTCTGACCTTATTTTCGTGTACGTTGTTTGTCATGGGTGAATTTTTTTTTTTTTTTTTCTTCATAAAACCGGACATAACGCGTTTTGAAATAAAACAGACCTTAAGAAAACTTTATATACTTCCCTAATACTCCCTGAATGACCGCTTTAAAAACTTTATGAACGAGAAAAACAATTGTATAAAAAATGTAATAGTCTTCTTCGTAGTATTTTTCACTGTTTATTTGAACCATTGACTTTTCCAGTTGATGTTACGTTCCTCTCGTGAGAATTGAACTTTTCAAGATTTTACTTCTACCGTCTTTTTCATTCGCTGTTAAGAAAATAATGATAAATAAATTGTCCAACAATTTCTTACTTGAAAAAAAAAAAAGTTAATTAAAAATCTTCATTACCATTTTATTAAACGTTTGAAAATGTAAATGACTTAAATCAAGACGCTGATATTTTACTCCAACATCAAATAGTAGAAAATTTAAATTGTTCGCCTTCGAAATCTTCTTCTGCTTCCGAAATATTTCTGTCGATAACCATAATACAACAAGTTATCCCAATTTCTATACTATTAATATAATATAATTAATCCTGGTTCGTTAATGTCAGAGGATTACAAACGATCGAGCGCAAGACCAAGAGGTGAATTGAGCATGCGAGGCCATTGCGCCAAAATCAAAGGACAATTATGGTTCACGAACGGGTAATTGGTTCAAGCATCTACCAAAATTGGATGTGTACCGTTCGATGCAAGTATGTTATGAGCGCTATATATTACTTTCGATCGTGGTCATGGCGAAAGTTTAATTGCGATAATTAGTGTCGAAAGTTTCGGAGTATCATGAAACACTCTTGTAATGCATTTTAACAGAGCATTATAGTAATTTCTAGTCTACTATACCAATGTGCTAAGTTTCATTATTCAGTAACCTTTCAACAAAATATTATTCCTTCTCTTCTGTGCCATTAAAAAATACTGAAGTCTTACTTTTAATCCAAAGAATCTTCAAGAATTATCTGAATGTTAATAAAAAAGTGTTAATAAAAAAGTATTGATAAAGAGTTTTGTTGGGAGAATTCCATATTTGTCAAGACAAATTACACTTTCCCCAGAATATCCATTTACGGTTCGTGCACGCGAAATTAAAACGTTCAGAACCCTCAATCTTCGATTTAAAATCGAATTAAACGTCAGTTTAATTGACCAC
The DNA here is from genome assembly GCA_022817065.1 of Probaryconus sp. ZL-2020. Classification (NCBI taxonomy): domain Eukaryota; kingdom Metazoa; phylum Arthropoda; class Insecta; order Hymenoptera; family Scelionidae; genus Probaryconus; species Probaryconus sp. ZL-2020. The sequence goes on from JABFQA010000189.1 coordinate 3,294, forward strand.
GCAGTATGTGCGAAAAATTTTGTTTCGTGATTTTTTATGCGGTGGCTTGAGTAAGTGAAATGTAATTTATTCGATATGATTGGGAAATAAAAGTTTCATGCGATTTTTAATTAATTAACGTGTTGTATATATTTTTTTTTTTTCTTTAACAATCTAAACTTTAACTGCAATGGTCCACTGTGTGATTGCAACCAAATTTTTTTTTTTTTTTTTTTCAATCTACTAAACTGTAAAGACAAACAATTATTTTTTAAAGGAAATTGAAATCTAGTCGATTCGGGCGAATCATAATTTGGATTATAACCAATTCCAAGTTGATAACTCTGTAAAATTACTCATCCATAAAGCAATTAATTTGAATCAAACTTAATTCTGTTCATTCAAGTATAAAAATATTCAACTTCTCCTGGTAAAGTTCACATTCACACAGTCGTTGTCGTTACATTAAGTTTAAGAATAATTGATTTCAGTTATGTACATTATATATAAAAAAAATATATATATATACAAAAATATAATTGGCAATTATATTTTTTAACATCGTTATTCTGCAATAAGAATAAAACAATAAGAATGCATTGGAAATATAGAATTTCACGTATTTGTTATCGGAAATCATATTCTTATAATAATAAGTTAATTTATAATATTTGTATTTGTATTTTTATTTATCAGTTATTTTATTTACAAACATCTGTCACTACTGTGACAATAAAACACTAATTCTTGTTGATAATTTTAATTTGTAAAATTAACTGAATGAATTAATGATTTATTGCAGTGTAATAATTTCATTCGCATTGAAAAAAGTGCAACGAAATACAAGATAATAACGATGACAGATGCAAGAGATAAGTATTTGCAATACGATGCAAAGTTAAAGCGCCAGATATATTCGTTTCATTTCTTCTTTTATTTCGCGATTGAACATCAGGCGATTTCATTATCTACGCACGCGTCGCATATGATATGCAATCAATGAATAAAATACACAGTTCACCCCTGCCATTCCATCCACGAGATGGCAACCGTTCAAGCACTCGACATGGGGCTTCGTTTTTCCGAAGCCCCCTTCGCCATTTACATTAATGAACACATCAGTCGTTTTGCTTTACAAAGCGGAATTGAGGAAAAAAATGCAATACGAGCATCCAGAATATGCATATTCATAAAATCATGTCAAGTCCTTGAGATAGAAGTTTGCTGATTAAATTCATAGACCTTTTCATTCATACTTTTTATGCAAAACATAATACATTCTACAATGTTTGTAATTATTATTTATTAAATATCTTCGTTTATTTAATTGAATTGTATTAATTAATTCATATTCTGAGTTTATTTAAAAATGTGGATATATTTTATTTTTAAGATCAATTTGTATCAAAATTATGCGGATAAAATTAATTGTATTTCTACCAGAAATAATTTGATAAATATAATACATTTCAATATTTCTAAAAAGGTATTTCGTTGCTAAAAATAAATATCATTTATAGTCTCCTGAATCAAGCTTTATTTCATATGAAATTCCTAAAAGCTTATTGCGTTGCACATCTACACTTTTACATTTGCTGTTAGTATTGTTTAATATGAAAAAGAGGTCAGAATATAAATTTTCTGTATTAAATATTTATGATAATATTAATTCCATATCATATTTTCACCAGAGATGTTACTGTTTTAATTATAAATATGAAAGGCACAGTGAAATTAATTTTGCAGATTAAAAATCATTCATTATTAATTAATAATTTGCATTACAGATATTACCATCCCTAACCACAAACAGTACCAAACATGTTTAAATGATAGGAAACAAAAATTTCATAAAGACATTGAATACAAGCAAAAATGAACTAAGCAAGTTATCCGAAACTTAAAATACTTTAAAAGGATTTTCCAAACAATGTTAAATTCAAAATTTGCCAAGTTTATGAAATATTTGAAACAAAAAATTCTTCTATAACTATGTTATAAATTATAATAAACTGACTTACAAAGTTGTCAGACTTTATGAAATTGTAGGAAATGTTCTACAAACTTTTGCATATAATGTTAATATTTTAGATGATGCTACAAAAGTTTGAATAATAGTAGAATTGCGAATTCTGTAAATAACATTTTTCACCGCCATCAACATCTTTTAATTACCTCCCCTTGTCTTTGTTCTTGTTGTTGTTAAGAAGAAAAAAAAAAAGAATATACACTCAACTTGAAACTTTAATCTTAGCAAAATCTGCTTAATAAATAATTCAATTTCGCGAAGCCATAGGAAATCAACTGGATTAAGAGTTGCAAATAACAGTTTGCAATGTTACTCGAACCTTCTATTTTCCTCGGTGTATTCTTGCGATGAACACAGGGCAAAGAATTATTGCTAAGTAATCCAGAATTTTGGGAAACTTTTTAACAAAAGTCTTGGAATTCTTCTATGGACTTTTCTTTGGCTATTATGAATAGGACTTTGCTTGAACTTGACTCTCTAAGACATTTTTCATCCCTCGCACTTACTAGATCGGAGCATCGTTAGAGACACGACTGGACGTGACTAACTCAGCCGCGTTATCTCTGAATATGACCAAGAAACTTTGGCAGTTATTCTTCTTTGTTTCCCGATGAGCCGTGGCACTGAAAAGGGCTACTTCAGCTTACGCCTTGTATGTGCACTTTGAAAGTCAAATAATCTCTTTATGCATTTTTATTTCCTTCGCTTTCGTTGGAGTGCGCCGATCTTTTTCGATCGCCCAATCGAATTATACAATAATAGTTTCTTGTCGGTATTTTTATCAGCATTATTTTGATTTACGCGTTACGAGCCATAAATGTCGTTACTCCTTACATTGTGTTCGTGTTTGAAAAAAAAAAAAAAATGAACTTTTGACAAATGTGACAGCACTTGGAGTCGTAAATTCTCGAGGAAGCTTTTTGCTCGGAAGTTGAATAATTATTGGAATAAATTATGTTAGACGTAATTGTTCGGGGCTTTAAAAATGAAAATGGTAAAAACGTTTGAATGATCTTCAAGGTAAGAAATTTGAGGCCATGAATTAACGCAAATCCCACTCGTTTATATCATACGAATCAATTTTTCAACAATTTTATGAGAACTTAAAGCGTGGGATTGGATCATATAAATCTACATGTATAGATTTGTAATGTATGTAATAAAAGAAAATTTAACTGAAAAAAATAATCAATTCAATTATTATCAAAATAACTGGAAGAATTAATTTCATAAAAATGTTTGTACTGAACAGTTCTGACAAAATAAACTGTTAAATAACATCATTGAATATCGTAAGAGAAATAAAATGAAAATGAAAAATAAATCTCAAGGTAGTCTTTGGTGCAAATAACTAAATAAATAAGTGTTCTTGATGCGCGTCTTGTTGGAAGGTTTGTTATTCAAGTTACGTAGCAGCTTTATTATTATTATTTTTTTTTTTTTATTCGTTTTAGGCTACGTTTGTGACGTTTATATATAAACCACGGCCGAACGAATATTATCGACAAGAGAATGAAGCTTCGACTGAATTTCATTCGGCAACAAAATCTGCATCGTCAATATGACATTCATGGCGTTGATGAAAATATCGAAAACCGATGCAAGTTAAAATTATGGTTATTACCAGTGCTTGCTATTTCCAATGTTGAATCGTTTTGGAATAAAATTGTAATAACGAACCATTGAAAGTCAAGATTAGTCGGCACTGCTCCGGTGAATTCAAGTGCGTTTATTTTATTTGGACATTTTGTGAGAGGAAATTGAAATAAAATGCCATTCTCACGTTTTCGAACGGCAAAGTGTAACCTCATCAAGCGCCAATTTATGCACTAGTTGGGTTCTAAATGAACGCATTATTTTCTGTAAATATGATTTTTAATGACCCAGTACAGGCCAATGCAATTTCGATACTTGTCATCTGTTTAAGTGCAATGCAGTCATTCAATTTACTTTCACGCAAACTTTGCACACTTGATCGCCGTTTATACGTATTTCGTTGGATTTTGCATTACACATTTTCGTCATTAATGATATTTAATTTTATTCTTCACATTTCAAAAGACCAACTTTTTAACCTCCATTAAAAAGTTAAAAAAATATTACTTTCCAGTAAATGATAAATCTTGTAAATTAAATACATTTTCTATATTTATATAATTAAATCGTCACTTTGATTTCCATATTGAAAAACAAGTGAATCCATTTTCCACCTTCAACCATTAAGCGAGGATTAAGAAAAATGCTGCTAACTATAATCCACTCGATTTTATTCAAAAACAACAACTACAATGACGAAAACAAAAAACTAAACCGCTTAGAGAAGTAACAGCAATGTGTTGAACGATTACCAATTTTTTTTTTTTTTTTTTTTTTTTTTTTTACCAAGCACTATGAATAGACTAACTCGGAAAACAAACAACAAAACAAGGCGCGTCACAAAGTCCTTTTTCGGTTGGAATCAGGTGCTCTTTAAATTTGCAAAAAGTGCAATATTTGTGGATTTCTCGTGATTTATCAGAGGTCTTTCGTACGTCGTAAATATATGGTCGCGCAACTAGCCAACCGCATCGTTCGTTACTTTGAAAAATGACTTGCTCCGCGACTCTTCCGAGGGAAAAATGTTCAGAGGGGCGGTGGGGTGATTTGGGTAAAGAAGGGGACTGACTAAAAATGCATGAAACAATGCCGTCGACCCGGGGTTATGGGATAAAGCCTCGTTTCAGGATTTTGCCTATGGCACCGCTCTTTATTTCCTTAATATTAAATGTACAATGGTTTCCAATCAAAAATAGTTTGCAAAACTAACAGTGAAATTAGCAGACAACACATATACAACAACTTGTATTCTAAAATTAATTTAATGCATTGTTATCAATGATTTTGGTTATGCATTTGTCGTTGATCTAAAAATAATTTCAATGATCATTTTAACAATCATTGTAATCATTAACATCGGTGAATTGAAAGCACGCACGCGTCCGACAATGCTGGAGAAAGTCATCCAGAATGAATTACTTTTACTAAGTATTAAAAGTTGCCCAAGTCAGGACGTTCCATTGTTAATGCATTGTATAAAAGGGCGAAAAAAAAGAAGGAAGGAAAAACTGCAGCGAAGCATAAACAGTGAATAATCATGCATCTTTGTGCGATACACCCTCTGTGTCTATGGGCCATTTGTCTCCCTTTCGTAAAAGGCCTCAGACCCTTGTTCGAAGCAAGGCAGGCGCCGTTTGTTCAATCGTATCCTCGGGATCTGCAAAATTAAACATTTGCAAACGACCCTGGAGCAAATGCGCGAGCCATTCACGCATTCCCAGATACCCCGATCCCCGAGAAAATTGACACTAGCGCCATCGAGGTTATAATCCTCCTCGGTGAGTGAGGACGAGGCAAAAAAAAAATGCGCGCCACAAAGGAACTATCGCCGCGGAAATTCCGATTTTCGGTTGAAGCGAAATTCAGGTCCTTTCAGAATCGAGATGATATAAAAACGTTTGAACCTTTTGCCACTCGGTATCGGTGCTCGAAAAAAGTCTTCAAAGAGTATTGGCTGGAATTTTTTACTAAGTACTACAGGTCGCGTGGTGCGGCGCTCAAAAGGGGCTTCAGTGCTCCGCGTCGAATATTTGTATTACTTTTCAACATATTTGATCTGGATTGATTATACGAATTCTCTGTCGAATTTCCATCCCATTCGTTTCGTTTGTTTTCGCGGCTTTCGCATGTGCTGAATTTATTAACTTAATTGAACTTAGAAGCAATTTCGAACTTGGAATCAACGATAATACACATTTTCTATCTTAGTTGTACTGCTTATAAATTAGACGAACAGTATTTTTCATCTAATTCATAATTAGAATTACGAAGTGAGTTATAGAAATTGGAATGCTTTTCATCTTGGTGGATTTTTTTTTAAATCACGGGGTAAAATCAAAAAACCATGTGTTGCGCGAAGCAAGTGCTGAAATAAAATACTTGGTGTATAACACAATGCACCGTCATAAGCCTCTGTATAATTCAGAGAGCTTCACCGTAAATTTAAGTGCGAAATACATATAAAACAAACATTCCACTTAAAGAAAACTTCTTCCTGCACTCAAACAAAAAAAAAAAAAAAAAAAAAAAAAAAAAAAAACAGGCAATACGAAAGAAGCAGAAGTAGAAAGAGAAGAAGAAGAAGCAAAAGAAAAAGATGGACAAGCTTTCTTCGCTCGCAGGTCGGCGGTGGATGTTTAAGAACATCGTCAAGAAACGATTTCGCGGGAAATCGCCGCACTCACTGCAAAGTGGAGTGCTTGTCCCTTTTGCTCCTTAATGGAGGAACAGCGTTCGATTTTCCAGACGAACGACACGACTCTTAAATATTCAATCTGCAGCTTTGGCCTCGGGGAAGGGGGTGAATCGGGGGGGGGAGGGAGGGGCGCCCGCGCTTCGATTGCGGGCTCCGATAGTGAGGGTTCTTTGATTCCACGTTTTATTGTGTAGACGGTGCCATTTCCACAGCCTGTACTCCATTAACATTCAGAATGTGTCTAGGAAGTTCACGAGTGTACCTGAAAGAGAAGTAGACGGCGAGAAAGAATCCTTGTACTTGAAAAGTAAAATTAGAGACGAGCCTGTAGATCACATGGCCCGTCACCGGCATGAAACGAAACGTTTTAAAGTGTCACGCAAACTTCGTCGCTGCGCATTCCCGCGCTTCCTTACTCTTTTTTTTTTTTTTCTCGTTTTCTTTCCGCCAATTTTTTCCTACGGCGTTTTTCAACGGCATAACCATTTTCCATCACTTCACTATTCGTTGGGGCAGTTTCAATTCTAACCGATTCCTCTTGGATACCTTTTTTTTTCTGTCTGACCGGACTTAAGTAGCTGCTACTGAAGGTTAGGATTTGCAAGGAATATTTGTAATCCTTTTTATGAAACTTTATATAAGTCGAGATACAATTTTTGAACTATTTGACATTTAATTAGAGGGTTTATTAATATTCCACATTAGGTCTGATTAAATTTAGCGCGGCGTTCTTGGATCTGCTGATTTCAGTAACTCGATGCAATTAAATCAATTTAATTCGCGCGCTTGGCATTATCTTTGTAATGAGTAATTCAGTACAGTGGATTTTTTTTTTTTTTGGTCCTGCATTGCCTTAATTAAGCTGAAGTAAATTATTTTTCTCGTTCTGTTGATGATTCCGAGACTGACTGAAGTTGATTTTTTTTAGAGATAAAAAAAGTATTAGTGCTTTTATATGCAAATCTAATTCAATCATTTTTCGTTAACTAAATTATTTGCACTTAAATCAGGAAACAATAAATTAAAGAACGAAAGAAAAGGAAACAAAATGAAATATAAGACGAAAGGAACGTAATTGAGCAACTTTCGGAAAGTTTATTACTTGGAATTGAAACATCGCACGTCCGAATAACCATAAATGAAATTTTACTTTTATACATAGTCACGAAAATTGCAAATTTCATTCCAAATACGATCTTCTTTGTAAGTCAAATACGACCTTCATTTCTACCATCTGGTTATATTACAGGTACTTGGCTTTTGTAAACACGAGAGATTTGAAGAACTTGCATTCGTGCGCAAAAGCAAAAGTGTGTACGTGTAAGGCAGGGCTGGAACAACAGCAACCTTAAGTAGAACCATTAGCAAAATTTCATTTAATTAAATAAGGTAAATTCCGCAGACTTATATTCCGCATTTGTTATCTTCAAGTTCCCATTAATGTCGATCTTATAGAATAATAATAATAAAGATTTTTTGTTTCAATTTCTTATCAACACATATAATACCAAGCTGGTTAATTCCATTCATAAATTTGCATTCTGCAAATACGAAAAAAAAAAGTAATAAGATTAGAACTGTATATATCATTTTTGCATCAAGAAATAAATGTAATAAAATGCGGGAGAAAGAAAGTAATACTTTTACACGTATAATATAAAACATCCATGAATTGTATATTGGAAGAAAACTTGAAGTGTCCCTAGAGTCAAGCTTTACCCCCTGCATGTATGAATTTTTAAAATCTAAGTTTCGTTAAAACGACTATCCGCTTTTTACGTTCTGTGATATACGAAGGTACAGCTTCTTTTTTCTATATTTCATTCTAAATAACTTTTAAGACATTTCAGACACCTCTAAATAACGTTATAATTTGCATTCAAGAAAAAGTACGTCAACAGTTTCTCTCTTGCTAGAAATACATTTGGAAAGTTATTATTATTTTTTGTTTACAATAAATGTTTAAACAGAAATAAAAAAAACTATTTCGTAATACGTATTCCCTTCCTGGTTCGCACACATGTACATTTATATCTGTATGTGTTGTTATACGTGCATTTGGATGTAGAAAGTTTTGTGGTAAACAAGCAGTGCAAATATAAGTCTGGGAAAATAGTGGAAAATGATGGAGAATCGTAACCACGGAACATTGACCATCGCTGATTCGTGGGTTTTTCGCATTTATCTAGCGTTCGTTTAAATTTGCAGAGATTTATGTGTGATGAAGAAAATAGATATAGCGGTAATTGTGACAGAGTTAGATAAATATGAACACTTTAATTTATTCATATCAAAATGGAATTAATATTTCATTATAGCAAATTTAGTGATTTCTGTTTGGTTTGGATTTATATTTCTTTTTGTTTTCGATTTTACGTATTCACTTTTTATCGTATCCTTTTAATCTTTTCATCTCCAAACAAGTCCAATTCAATTGAATCATCATCAAAAAGATGAGAATTTTTATTTTTCAAACAGCTGAATAAATCCATTGACTGATTTTTCGTATTCGCTGAAAATAATTTTTCAATCGTTAACTCGGCAAATTGACATAAATTTAATTGGCACGTTAAACTTTTTCATGCGAAAGGCATTGTCTTTGAAGTTTACTACAGCAATAGTAAAGGTCACCACTAGCGTAGCATAAATATGTTCCCTCCCCATTGGCTGGTTTCCTCACAAATCTCCAGTCTAATGACACAAATTGGGAGCTTCCGCAATGCGTTCCAAATTCCACGACTGGCCGAATGTTCGAACTGTACAATTTACATGCAAAAAAAGCTGTCGATTAATTTCGCGATACACGGGCTTTCCAGGAATTATGAAATTCAATCGGTCGCTCGCTCGCTCGCAGAGCTAAGTTATGCACGACTCCATATTTGGCGCATCATTTTGTCGGTAATTGTGGTAATAACAAAGGCAAAGTTGTGCGGAAATTGCGGCAGCTTATAATTGAAATATTGAACGACCTTTTAAGCTATTTTGCAAGCCTGCGTTTTACACACTTTTGTGGTTAGATAACGCGAAAATATTGTTATTAGGTATCGTCAAGTTGGTCCATTTTTTTATACCTCATATTTTGTTCTTCGGTCTCATATATATTTTTTTTTTAATTCTTGAATACCAAAAACAGCGAGATAAAAAACTTAGTCCGGAATATTTCATCGGCTTTAACATTTTTAACGGTACAGTTGTTTTGTAAAAAAAAATGTATACATTTTCTTTCATTAAGTAACTAATTTCCTGCTCGTTATTATTATTATTTTTTTTTTTTTTCAAATACAATATTTATAAATAAATTGAACATAAAAATAATGAAGCCGGAAAGCTTAATAGCGACAAATAATTACTTGTTTTTGTCAGCAGTTACATTTAAATTATGTACCTGAATGCGACGTTTCAACAAGTACCAACGCAAAAGACTATGACTATCCACCTTTTTACAAATACTAATTAAAACGATGAAAAGTGTTTCTTTTTTCGTTATTACGAATTTCGTTTTGTCGAGATGCTTTTGTTACCTTTCAGTCATTTCGTATAAATCTTTATGCTAAACACCTTTCCATTGTTATTATTATTTATAAAATACAAAATTCAATGATACTTAATTCAAATCTTTAAAATCTAAAAATTAGTGAAGTCGATTTAATTTTTTTTTCTTTCTTTTTTTTTGGAGGAAGTAAAACAGGTAAAAATTGTGTCGGAGACATCGAATCGGCAATTTTACAATGCCAACTTCAATTTGAGCTCGATCCCTTTTCCCCAAGTGGTATCAAACGGCAAATCGAAAGTTTCGGAGTGCTATTCGAAATAGGAATGGCTAAAAAGGGTAGACAAAAAAAAAGTAGTAGTGTACCGGGAAAGAAAAAAGGAAAGAAAATAATTGCGAGACATCAGGCAGCGACGAGGAAAATGAAAGGCGATGACGATCTGGAAATTCGGCCGGTGACGATTGTTCGATCGCGTCTGTTCGGGGTGAATCTTTTTCCGATCGAGAGCACCTTCGCAATCGTGACATCGTCTTGAGCTTCTATCTACTTCTTTTCTTTTCTTCTTTCTTTTTTTTTTTTTTTTCACTCTCTGTGCCCTTCAACACTTGGTTGAAGATATCTCGCCGCTTCAGAGTCAGACGCTACAATATCTAGACCCCGGTCAGTGAATCAAGCGGAAAGGTCCTTTCCAAGCCATCTAACAACAAACACATTTTTTCGGTAATTCCCTTGAACTGAAATGAAAATGAAATTATTGCCTGACCAAAGTAGATAATGTTTTAAATTCTCGAGTTAAAATTTCTTCGCTTTCAGCGTCTTAAGATCATCATCCAATGATTTTTAGATCATTTTTAGATTAATTTTAAATAATTATAAAAGAATATAATTTTTTTAAAAGTATAAATTGTTAAACGTTGTACGATTTTTTGTAGTTTGAGAATTCAGACAGTTAAAAAACTATTTTTTTATTAAAAAGTAATACCGCAGGAAATGTATAAAATAGTTATTTTCACATATTTTTTTTTTATTTTTACTGTGCTATATAAGTTTCATTATGTAGAACGACACAGACTATTATTTATCGCTGTTTATTTATCCCATACGTGTATTCTGTCTATATTTATTTATTTTATTAAAATCAAATTATTATATACATTTGCAGAACTGTTTGATGCTGATGGCAAAAATGCAAATTTTGATACGTTTATTACCATTCGGATTAATTAATAATTTTGCAAAAAAAGGACAAAAGTAAATATTGCAAATTTCATAAAATCGGAATATTGTAATTGGATATATTAAATTTCCTTTCATTAGTGAAATGTATCATTTGAATGCTAAATTTAATAAACGCGAAAGACAATAATAAAAAATAAATGTGTAACTTATTTCTGTTGACGTTCATTGATTAGAAATTGAATGCACATAAAATTAAGCCTATAAGTAAAATTGGCTCGATGCAAAAAGCAAAGATATCGGTCACGATTCGGGACTTAATTTGGGAATGCAAAAGTCAATTCTTTTGTTAAAAGTTATAAACCTCTTGAATAATATGATCTTGAATACAAAATGGAGGATGAAAAAGGGTTTGAATTGAAATGCGGCAATGACGAGAGCGCTTCGAATAAAAGATAACTGAGTGGATTATACTCGTAAGACGCGTAATTTTTACAGGTGGCAAGTTTAATAAGTTCCCTCGGTAAACGCGGAATTCGAAATTGCCAGAGCTCGTTCGCACGTGTGAATTTAATAAGGCCGCCAGGGTTTCGCGAGGATCGCCGCCGATAGGGATCGACGGTGCTTCGAAGGCGGCGGGGGCCGGGAGCAGAAAGTAGGAGGATGGTAGCCGACTGAAAAACCGACGAAAATTGTGCCAGAAAGAGATGAGACGATCGGGGAAAATGAAAGGCTACCGAGGAAATTGTGATTTCATTTGCTAAAGGAGTCGAATGGGGAGCGAGCAATCGCCAGGGACGCACAAAGAGACCTTCACAATAGCCTTCCTTTTGTTTCGCTCATCTAATAAGTGTTCATTTTTTATCACCATTATTTTTAGATTAAATATTCCTCGATAATTAAAGTCGGTCGATTTCATTCGAATTATTAAAGATTTTCGTATATAATAATGTTGATATTTTGTTACTGTAGAATTTTAATTTTAATTATACATCGTAGAAAAATGGCAAATGTTCAACGAGATCAATGAATCTTTTATTTACAAGTTTATTTTTTTAGTTCTTTTTTTGTTGTTGGCCAAATTCCAATATTTTTCGTAAATTCAATTATCCAGTATAAAAATCCACAATGTTTACGAGGATACGCATCAAACGATAAATGGTCATTGTAGCAAATCATTTGGACAAGTAGAGCAAATACGTGGAAAAATGTTACGCCCGTAAAGCGCGCTGACAAATGAAACATTTTTAATAAGTGTGCAGTTTGTTTGTTATTAATTTGTTGACTTCCATTCATATACTTTATGATCTCTAAAGTTTTTCATAATTAACAGTCATAAAAGTTTTTTAATTAACTGGCAAACATAAAAAGGAATTTTATGTTTGAAGAAATTAAACTGTCTCTCTAACGAAGGTTTAACGTGGCATCGATATATGAGCAGAGAAAATGTAACTTTATTTCAACGTGTCACATGTTAAAGTGAATGAAACGTTATCTTTTGAATGAAATTTATTATAAAACAGATAAATTCAAAAACTAACGAAAATTACAATTCATCTATAATTCGTCTTGTTTAAATAAAATTACATTAAAAAAAAAAATGAGTGACATTTTTCCAATCCTTTTGAAAGGATGAAAATCTTTATTACATCCCAAAATAATTTACAATCATGTCTTCTGAAAGACAATTTTATCAGATTTTTTTTTTTTACAATTGTAATAAATTTTATAAAATGTGAAAAGGAAAAATCAATAAAAAGCTGAACGTAAACCGAACTTCCACGTGAGTTGCATTTCCTTAATGAAAATCACGAACTTGATCAATTTGGAGTGATTTCAATATTTCGCGAATAGTCTTAAAAAGACAATTTCGTCAATTTCAACCCTTCTTGCGAATTGAATTCGCTGTAAAGGAGATTAAGGAGATTTTCGCGGTTGCTATTGGCGCGTTACATTCACCTGCCATCTGGTGTATTCCCAACGAACGAGAAACCCCGCACTTTCAAGAATCCAGCTTGCGATATTCGATATTGCTAAATATCCCACAATCGTCTTCAAAACCAAATCATTTTCCTTACAAAACAACTTCATTTTTATTCATTTAACCAGCATTAAAAAATTTACAAATGCAAAACCTCTTCTTTGCAAATCTTTTATCTTCTTGGTTTGAATGAATGAACTTTTATTTAAATCACCCTTTGTTTTCATTTGTGCAAACAAAATGAACTGATTCTCCTAACTTAAGATAAATCAATTATTATTAAAAGGGGTAATGAAGAAATTATCCTTGTGCTAATATTGGCAAAAATGTTTCAAAGCTCGGTGACGCACCGTGCAGTTTTATCGACAGACGCTACGCTCTGCTCTCGTAAACTTAACAAGCATTGCCGACAACGAATATGTATCAGCGACGAGCAAATAATTTCCTCGCAAATTTTGCATCGATTTACAACAGTTGGAACAACAAATTGCACGCAGTCTTTTTGCAATAACGCTCTTAATTGTGACATTATAAACAATTGAGTAATATTAAAGAAAACATCTCGGTCTAAACGCAAAGAAAGAAGCGAAGAAAGATTCCGGATATTATAGTTTAATGATTTAAAAGACTTTCGAATATTGTTTGGTTCAACATTTTGTTATAATTCAATACAGGTTGTAATGTTATTTATTCCGTTAATGCGCCATCGCGAGCGATAATACGGGGAATTTATGAACGCGCAAAAAATGTAACAAAGAGTAAATACAGAGAAGTATCGTAAAATCCTAAGTCCCGGAGCTTATGACCGCCCGGTCGATTCGTACGATTGCACCCTTTATTATCCCCCAGCAAAGTTCTTCTTTGCGAATAATCCTCACGTTTCTCCGATATCGTTCGTGTTCTAACACCTTCTTTGCTTCCCCTGCTACTTCTTCTTCGCTACGACTTTATTTCATTTTCTTTATTTCCCTGTTCATCCTGAATACAAAGTGCCTCCTGTGCCTTCGTATTGCACACAACTTAAAACGTAACACTTGATACAGTATTATTAATATTACCGTCCATGATGCCCCAAATTCAATTGTTAAGACTTTTAACAATTTTCTTTTCTCATTCAGATGATTTCTCGTCGCATTTCGTTGGGTCCTTTTATCTTCAACATAATTGATAATAAATTATTATTATATACGGATAATTATTTTCCATCGGCTTCTAGCAAACGTAATTACTATTTATCGATCAGGCCGAAGAAATTTTGTATGAAAAGTTTAATCATTTTCCATTAAAGACACATTACTTCCATTTCCTAACTTCTCAGGAGCTCGAGCATTGACATTATTCCCGAAAGAATTCAAATTTATTACTTTGCGCCCAAAAGAGAAAGTGCCATAACATTTCATTCATATCTCACATTTAATTAGATTTGCAAAGCTTTGCATATATAATTAAGAAATTTACATTATTTTCCGTACATAAAATGTCATCGATAAAAATATTACTTTTGAAACTTTAATTTATAAATCCTCACAGTTCCTTTCCTCTTTCATATGTTTATACTGTTATTTTCATTGCGTAAGATAGATATTTTTTTGACAATAAATTTAATCGTATTAAAAACCATATATTAACAAAACGAGAACGAGAGAAAATAAATGAAACTCTTTCTTTTTTGCTTTTGCAGGTAACCAAAGCAATACAGAGAAAATCTGGAAATCATCATCGACATTAATCCGGAAAGAATCCAAAATCCACTTCGACGAAAAAAGAGTCTCTTTCCGCCAATCCGAGGCGCGCACGAGCGATACTTAAAAATAAGGTAGGTCTCGACGACCTTACGTGCGAAACGTGACGTATTTTCAAATCTCGAGTCGCGACATGACTTCTCATATCAAGTCACGTTCTGTATTCGTTGGGTTGCGATCTTTCGATATACACAATCATGCGTTTGCCTGGAAGGCTATTCATGACGGACGCCAGAGAAAGGAAACGTAAAATCCCGGCGATAAAAAGGAAAAAAAAAAAAAAACAGCGAACAAGAAAAAATTCGAAAGATGAAATGAACAAAATTCCACGCTATTTCAAAAGAAAGTAGGAAATCTGTAAAGATCGAAAACTTCTATAAATGTCTCGTATCTTTGGGGATCTTGAGTTCAAAGTATCTTTTGGGGGTTGAGAAAAAAAAAAGGAGAGACAAAGAGAGAAAATAATGGGACAGAGCGTGTAATATAGAGACAGAGTGCGAGAGCGAAAGTGAGACAGACTGAGGGGGTTGAAAGGAGATGGAACGAGTGAGCGGGGGAGAGAGACAGAACGAGAGAGACTGAGGAAGATGGAGAGAGGTGAATGTTCGGATCAATAGGGGTGGTTGGCGCTGGGCGCATGCGACCCCGAGGCCAATGCCGTGCCGCAATGCCCCGGCGTCGACGATTACTCTCTCTCTCTCTCTCTCTCTCAGGCCCGTACCGACGATAATGCAATTATACCGACCATCAGAATTAAAAAATTTCATTTCCCCACCCTAAAAAATTCATGTTATGCTATTGGAGTTACAGCTGAATTATTCCTGATTCGTCTGTATCATCATGATTTTGGCGAGAATCTATTATTGTTCGTTTTTTGCATAATTCGCAATTAATTATCGTGCGGTGCTAAATTATTTGCAATCGATTTGTTTTTGTATAAAGAAATTTTAGAGTACATTATTTCAAAGATACAGTTTAGAGACATTGATTTGAAGAATGTCAATTTCGCACGTGGAAGAAGAGTAAATGAAAACATAAGTTATTTAAGCAATATCATACTGTGAATAAAAACTTTTTTAATTAAAATTAAATGCCAATTAAAATATATTTTCCTTAGTATCAAAATTTTTAAAACAACGAAAATTGTCTATTCCGAAATTGCATTTCCTGCAGAAAAAGGACCTTTCAAACCAATTTACAAAAATCTCAAATTGAAACAATAATCCAATAACTCCAAAGTGAAATCCAAAAAGGTCAAGAATCATGAACTTTGCAGTGGAAATAGCGAGTGGAAGTCTCGCGTCAGAAATTATTGAACACACGTTCCAGCTTGAATCACATCCACCGATAAGATTTTATCGTCCGAGATAAAGGAAGCCATTAACCAGGATAATTTGCAACACGCCCGTGTCGTGCGAAATGCTTCATTTTCGTTGACAAAAATCCTGCTGAAATCTTTCTTAATGCAATGTGGGTCAAATTTGTCATGAGAATCTTTGTTATCCAGCAACGAAAAATCAATCTACATTGAGATGCGCTCGTTCGACCGATACCTAACCTGCGTTGCCTACCGCTGTCATGCAAAATGCATTTCGCGTTCCGAATATTTCGCAAATCGATCGATCACTGACACGAGACTTTATTTGCATCGTTTTTATTGATAACCTATCCTCTCTTCTTTCTCAATCCCAAATTGTCTGCCATTTATTTGAAACAATCTAAAACATCACGAAATCCAATCGAGACAATAAAAGAATTTCATCATTTGCAAAAACTTCTAAATGCATAAAATATTTTTCACGAAATATCTGCAAAATTTTATTAAATTTTTGACGGAGACTTAAATTTACCAGATGACATTTGGATAAGTTTGTTATCAATATTATTTTATAGTCAAAGTGTAAAAATTTTTAAATGGTACATATAAAGAACAGTGAAATACCTTGATTTCAAGATGGAGAGAGGTTTTCAAAATTTGATTACCATAGGTAAAGTTTTTATTCGTAAGAAATAAAACGAACACCGTTGAAAAATTCTGGGAACATGAATAATCTTAGTCGAAGAAGCTTTAAGAATGAAATGGTTATGTTCCACAATCAACTCTACCTTCAAAGGGTTTACGGTTACGTAACGTAGTATCCACTTTCTTTAACAGAAATGCACCCTTTGAGTGAACAGTTTCATCGATCCACACATCTTTCGCCTACATTTAAAACACAATCTTATCAAAATCTTCATCAACCCTCCTCCCAATATATCGCCAGAAAAAAAAAAAAAATTGTGATCCTCCAAAAATCTAAAATCCAATTTCCGGTAATGAAAGAAACTAATCTCCCGCAAACCAACCAAATGACATCTTTTCCTCAAACGGCAAATAGAGAATCTAACAAAAATTCCAACCCCCCAAAAAAGGCACGCTATAATTTATGGTGTTGGACTCCCTATCTTCGAGCATTGGACTTCCCCTCATCATTAGACCATTGTCTTATCCCAATCGATCAAATCTTAATCCTAATTAATTAGCGGGTCACCAAAAGTAGGATGGAATCCATATAAAAACTGAAAAGGGGAATAGAAAACAGAAAAGAAATGCACGAGTGATTCTGATTTTTCGTTGCGCTCCACATAGCCAAGGTCCGCAACCGGCTTGTCGCGCATGTGCGCGGCGATGACATAATGATCAGCGGTTCCCGGAGAAAGATCGGCCCGATTAATTTTGATCCCATCGAAAGACCAAGGATCATCACTTGGAAATTTCATCGTTGTTCACAGATTCTTTCCGAAAGCAGTCCCTGGCGATGGTAGGTCCCTGGGAAGGTCGTCGTCACTCGCGCACACCGTCAATTTCATTCGAAAAAAAAAAAAAAAAAAAAAAACGACGGTACGATACATGCGTGTGAATAGGTAGGACTTGGTTCGAGCCAAGGATCATGACAGTTGTCGGTGACAATGACACAGACGCTAAGGGTGTCAGTGCGTCTTACCATTATGCGTTACTCGCGGCTGTGCTCGGTGAATTAGACGGCGATCGTTGGCAAATAGGTTGCTATCTCTTTATGGTTGGTGGTGCGTGCCTGGAAATGTACCTCACTGTCGAACAACTTGGCGAAAACAAACGGATAAAAACAGGATAAAAGAGAATAATAATAAAAGGAAAACGGTTGTCGCGCTGAGACTTTTGTTCGTGGGGGGGTTGTTCGCGTTCCTCGTCGCGCTCGAAGGAAGGGTCTCGATACTGACGACTGCGACCACCGCGAAGCACTACGGTTTTCCGTTTGCCAGTGAGAGGGGCGCATGGAGAAAGAGGGAAAGAGGCGTGCCGAAAAGGGAAGAAAGCTTATAGAACCGGAGCATCCGAGCGAGAGGGACACTCCAACGGTAGAGGGAGTCCGCGGACCTCTCTTTTCCACTCGCGATCGAAGCTTTTCCTCGGCATCTTCCTTACCCCTTCCTCCCTGTTCGCACCCCCCCAACCCACCCTCTCCCTCCAACCCCCATCCCTATTCAAACCCGGTCGGTATTATATTTATACAACGGGATCGATTGATTTATTGATTAATTGATTTGCTTGTTCAATGGGAACAACAACCCCGCCATTCCATAGGCAACGGAACGTCCTACGTTCAGTCAGAATTCAGAATTTTCAATGATGGAAGAAGATGACGAGGAAGAAGGAGAGAGAGACATCGAAAGGAGGAATCCGTCTCTTTTTCAAATCGCTTCGCTTCTTCCTCGCGCTGTCTCTCTCTCTCTCTCTCTCTCTCTCTCTCTAACGCGCGCGCATTCATAGGCGCACACATTCCGATGTGGCCCTATTTCGCGTGTGCATATATACACGCCGGAGAGACACGTGTGTGCGCATGATCTAATATAACGAGTGTCTCTAGCCGAGATTTGCCTTCTATTAAATGCCTTGATATTGTTAGAGCGTACACAGATGGTGCATTGTCAATACCTCCACTATGATGGGCCTACAACGCTTTAGAGTCCAGAGTCTGGACCATCAAAGTGTACGATATACCCTGACAGCCTAACTTGTATTGAAAGCAGCCCTGGAAACTACCATAGGGACCTTCTTCATGGTCACTGAATCCATTGCAGTTCCAATACCACAAGTTGTGCACTTGTCCGGACAACTTCCAGACCTGCTTATTATAGAGATCATGGCTTTGATCATTCGTCTGGATTAACGACTACAGTTAAAACCCCTAAACAAATTTGGTACCAGTTGCCTCGATCCAAGTCTTGATTATGATTCCATTCTGCCTTAACAAATCCTCGGCATTGTTCATTTCCGTGGTTAGATTGAGATCAAGATTTGAGTTAATTAAACGTCGTGACAATTAATTAAAAATAGATTGTGGTTGGGAAATAATAAAATTAGAAGAAGAAGAAGAAGAAGAAGATGAAGAAGAAGAAGAAGAAGAAGAAGAAGATGATGAAGAAGAAGTGTGGAGCAAAAATGAAAAAGTAGACAAAGATTTTGAAAAAGGTGGTAGCTGAAGAAAGATAGATGAGCAGCAGCAACAGTGGCTTGGAATCATCATCTTGATGTACTTAGAGTGTGATGTCTCTGGGTATGTGAAGAGGCGAGTGCGCGTGTGTGTTCGTCGTAGAGTCACGAGTCGACGGAGGCAGCAGCATCGGTGGCGTTCGAGCTGGTAGCAGGACGAGGGGCGGTGGGGCAGGGACAGAATAGAGAAGGGGTCGTCCGTTATCGGCGACAGGGAACGGATCACAAACCTTGTCATCCATAGCTGCGACGTGCGGTTTCGATGCGAGAGAAGGTAACAGCACGACTTTGGTTGGACCACAGACTGACTACTACCGATTTCTACCGTAGGCGGAGGACCGCTGGCATCATCGACCCGACTTCCCCCACACCGCCGACGCCAAGCTTCTCCCGTGGACGGTTCGCCCCACCGCCAACAGTTTGCCCCCTGCTGCCCCTTCGGAGCAGCGCCACCGTAGCCCCAATTTCCCCGCTTTTCCTCGTTTTCGCGACACCGCTATATTCCCCTCCCTTCCCCCCCCTCCCCCCGGACCATGCCAACCTGCCGACGGAGACGACGTCGCCGCACCCTCTCTAATCGTGTGAAACGAGAGGCAACCGTGCTCGCGGCTGCACGTCGGCCAGACATTTCAGAATGAGCATTCCTTCCTTCCTTCTGCCTACTTATTATTGCGGTCGCTGTTATTGTGGTATTATTTGAATACCTTGTTATGATCATTCTGGGGAAGAGTAATTGCTGTAGGGTCGCTCTTGGATTCAATGAGCTGTGAGAATTGCCCATACTTATTAGGTCATCTTGCACTGGAAATTTTTGGCCCGGTACTTGATCCAAAGGCACTAATTATTCTCAATGGAATGGCAATTTCCAAACTCAATTAACGACCGTTAACATAATTAATTGATCTAGAATTGTCTTAGAGCCTTACAAATCATATTCCTTAATTTCTTTTTTTCTAAAGAGGATTTTTATCTGACGATTGTGAATAAGAATTAAATTGATTAAAATCCTTATTGTACCGTTTAGTTCTTAGATAATAATTTAATTGGCAAATTTGTATGTGATCCCCCAGACATTTACAGCCTCAGCGTCAATTTTTGATCAGACAGATTCCTGAAGGGAATTTCTTCTATCTACATAATATTAAGATCATTCATATTATGTTATCATTTCAATACGTTTTGATTATAACTTCAATCAATAAAATTGGTACGGGTTCTATTCGACGTTGAATCGGTGCGGAGAGTTTTAGCCGAATTCGCACATGGATTTGTCAGTCTGCTTCTGATTGTTAATTAACTTCTTCTCAAAATAAATGTGAACTTCAAATACAGAAACAAATTATGCAACTAAATAAAACAATTTAAAAAATATTTAAATTACCATATTGTTAATAATTTCGTGTTAGATAACAAAAAATATAAAATATAATAGTTTTGATTGAAACAAATGATCAAAAATAAAAAGGAAAATAAATTTGATTCAGATTCAATAAAAGCATCATAATTTGATACCCCTACCAGAGATCAAACATTTCATTCAATCTACCACTACATCCTTAAAATTGAAACAATCAAAAACCGTTTTTTGTCTCTAACAAACTTATGGTTACATTCAAACTGAATTTGATTTCCTTTTAGCGTAAATTTGTTACAACTTTTGGCACACCTTAACTTAGTTATAAGAGGATTAACAAGGTCAGACATTTATAAGTTTGAAGTTCACATTTCACATTAATAGAATCTACGCTTTATACTGTTTTTTGATACTGCTGCTTTCATTGAAGACAGATAAAAATAATTATAACAATCGAGATGATACCATAAGTTTTGTGTTACTTTTTTCTTTTATGTATTAATAATAACAGTTTTAATAATAAAATTTCATTCATATTCCATTAGTTCATATAAAAAAATTATTCATAAAAAAAAGTTATATTCTTTACAGATAAATAATTTTGTTTCCA
>JABFQA010000190.1:0-24458 GCA_022817065.1 Probaryconus sp. ZL-2020
ATAAAAAAAAAAAAAAAAAAAAAAAAAATAAGTTATCTTTTTCGACAATTTTTATTTTTCTTACAGTCTGTCCATTATTGGGGCTATCATAATATTTTTACGATCTGAATAAATAGGAATTTCACCGTACAAAATTCAATGCTTCAACATTATCGGAGAGAAATGCAAAGTCTAAGTAGCGGGCCTAGACAAAGTGTTGTTAAATTTATAATACGGTGAAAGGATCTCAAAGTAGGGAAGCCATGACTTTCTGAGAAATTCAATGTAGGAAATAAATTCTCTATAATAAATTTATTTCTTATTGTATAATATAATTGATATCTGTGTTTTGTATCTCGATGTTTCGATAAAGGCACGATAAAAGTAAACTGTAGTTAAATGCTGGAACATATTTCAATATTCATCAAGAAGGTTAGCTGTATTCCAGCCGTAAATAGGACGAGCGTACTATGTAGTCTCAATCTTCAATCACAAGAACTAAAATTTAAGATCGTCTATATTCTCCGGCGAACGCTCGAATGATAATTCGATGCTTATAATGTCGTTCGTGACTTTCCTTCGACCAACTAGGCCACCGCGCAGTCCTTTGAATCCATGATATATCGTGCTGGTAGCCTCATCGGTTGATAGAAGTCTTGTGCGAATTTCCCAACGAGATATCGTTATTTGGTCAACATCTCGATGCAAAAGTTTATATGTACTTGGGACAATAATTTTGTCCACGAGCTTACCATATAATTTGAATTTATAAATTTCCAATGTATAATGGAAATAATGTTAACCCCTATAAATGGTAGTTTACACGTTTGCGATTAGGAGATTTGTTGATTATTGTATTGAATTTTCTCTGGCATTTAAAATAACAAGTGACTCGCTATTATAATTGACAGATGGAATATAAAAAAGTAGATATAAAATGGTAAGGAAACATAAAGGATCAGCTTAAAATCTTGGGATAGAAATGTGAAGCCAAGTTGGTTTTCTAATATTCATTAACCATTTCTTGAGCGGCTATTTGTAACGCTAAAGCGTGGTTCTTGAAATCGAGCGTGTAGAAACAGCAATAACACGAGACAGGCAGGCTAAGTAAGCGGACGTTAAGTCTCTTAGGCAGAGCTAAGTCTTGGGCTGCCGCGGGCACCGATCGAGTGTGCGGCGTACAAGCGCAGGAATGAAATTAGCATGATGCGGTTCCCGATAGCGTCGACCCCGGTTTATACGGCGCGGAATAACGTGTACGGTATGCAGATTTGGTACCGTTAGCGCTACCGAGAGAGTCGAGACGACCGAGCGCCATGTATCGTGTGACGTCGGATCTACCTGGCGATTCTGATACGGTACTTCGACGCGCACCGAATGTCTGCGAGGAGAAACGTCGGAAACGATAGTAAACATCGGCCGCGCATTACCATTATTCATCTGCCGGAAGATTGAATTTCCGGGATTATTGCGATTAGAGATCCATCCTCCGCCGATGCTCTCGCTACTACCGAACCGATACTCCTTCATTCTTTATTCCTTTATCTATCCTTCCATTATCTTTTAACCAGTTTTATAAATCAAATTAACAAACGAACGAAGAGTTTTGAATTTGAGGAAAAAAAGAAAAAACAAATTTTGTTTCATCGACTTACGTTACATGAAAGATCAGTAACATTTCTGAACTCCATTCTTTTGTACTATTTTCATACACATTTTTCTTTATACTCAAGTTTAAATGGCTTCAATAATAATAATTGAATACATCATTATTCAAGTTGAATACAATGCAATATCGTTGATTCATTCCAGTACGAAGAGTTTATAAATAAATGTTGATTCTACGGTGAACTGTTTCACGGAAAAGTAGTGAAATAAATTAACCGACTAAAATTTCCAGACTAGAGAGCTGAGTTGTTCACTTTGATCGATGATGCTTGTGATCGATGAATCGCGAATTAGAATTTCATTAAGGAAGAGAGGAGTAAATAGAAGATGTTCCTATCTTTCGTGAGGTCGATATGCTCAGGGTTATTGCATTTAATAATAAATCCTTTATATTCGAGATTATTGCAGAGCCTAGTCGAACAACTATATTTTCATAATGAAATTTTGAGGAGCCTCAAAGGCTATAATCGCAAAACGAATTCGTTTGCTTTCACAAATCAAATCAACAAATTCGTCGTAATCGTAAATAATACTGTCAGAAACGTTTTTCCCGATGACGTTACACTTTGTGTGCATAAAATCATTTAAGATAAATGTTTTCAACACTCTGGCAAATACTTTCGTTTTCCAGTCACGTAAACGAAAATAATTGGCGGCAGATGAATCATTACATTACATAAATTTATGTGTCATCTGTCCTATAAAAAGAGTAGTTCAACTTTTGCATAATTGTTCTGTTTTAATTTACGATTCAATCGACTCCGCGTGAAATGACACGTTGTTTTAACGCGTATTCCTGTTGTAATTGCAAGAAAACCTATCAGTCGCAAATGAAGACAAAATTTTAAGGGAATTCTATAAAATGATTAGAACGAAGGGATCGATAGATAACTTTTGGTAGAATAAAGAAGAACATGTCCGATCGCATATGCTTTAATCGGCGAAACGTTAAGAGTTGTAAGTAAAGTGAAACATAAATTGTGTTGCAGCCGTGCAGAGAGGTCGAGTGCCGCCCTCGCAGCCTGCCCTTCCTGGGCTACCGGGTCAGTTCGCGCTGACGAACGGCGACGCAGTGGCTTGCGCCAGTCTCAACGGACACTCGTACCTGTCGTCCTACATCAGCCTACTCCTGAGGGCGGAACCTTATCCGACCTCGCGATACGGCCAGTGCTTACAACCGAACAACATCATGGGCATCGACAATATATGCGAGCTCGCAGCGAGGCTCCTCTTTTCGGCGGTAGAATGGGCCAGGAACATACCCTTCTTTCCCGACCTGCAGGTTACGGACCAGGTGGCACTCCTCAGGCTGGTCTGGAGCGAGCTGTTCGTATTAAACGCAAGCCAATGCTCGATGCCCCTGCACGTGGCCCCGCTCCTCGCCGCGGCAGGCCTGCACGCCTCCCCCATGGCCGCCGATCGCGTGGTAGCCTTCATGGATCACATTAGAATCTTCCAGGAGCAGGTCGAGAAGCTCAAAGCACTCCACGTGGATTCCGCAGAATACAGTTGCCTCAAGGCCATCGTCCTTTTTACCACAGGTAAGGTTCTGAAAACCGCGGCGCCAAAAATTTACCACTACTACAATTTACTTTACGGAATGGACTCTGTCACGTCTATCGTCATCGATGGCATATGTTAATAATCTTCTATCTGTTTTTTTTTTTTTCTTTTTATTTGAGAACAGTGATATACAAGTTGTATGATTTTTTTTTGTTTGTTCAGTTTGTTTCGTAGGTTTGTAAGTTAAATACGTTTATCGTTTGTAAAGAATATAATTTATTTAGTCTTCCTGTAGAACAGTGAATATTTTAAAATACCATTACAGAGACATTGAAAAATATTGAAAGTTCGAGAATCGCGCGGTCATCATTCATAAAGTTAAGTCCTCGCAATTATTTTATGACTGTTTGTAGACCAAGTTTATAAGCGTACGACCTTTTCATTATTTAAGTATTATTTATTGCAAATTCCTAATTGTGAAAGCCTGAGTGATTGATAGTCCAAGCATTTTTCCATAGTCCATTTTATAACGTCGGTGTTCAATTTCAATACAAGCTAAAGATGACGATAACATTCTATAACGAGAATGAGTTCCCTGGTGCGTCACAGTCATACGGCACAGAACCTTACTATATTGACTAACACATGTCTAAGATGCTTTATACGTTAAAAGTCAACCGAAGGGCGGCTATCTGTTAACACAGTTACTGACAATCCGTATATTAATCATGGATTTAAGCGCTTAACAAACATCGTGCTCGTACAACTAGAATTTACATTTATTTACTAGTTCCATAATATTTTTTTATCGTCAGACTGTTAACACGACTTACGTCCGTGTCTCTATAACGAATGTTTTGTATTTAGATTTATTTAAGATTGTTTTGTTGTAAATTGTAAATTCTCCTTTTGCTGTCATAATAAAGTTAATATTTATACAAAATTAAATCTTTTCATTACACAAAAAGAATTATTAACGAAGTGAGTAAATTAGTGTATTCATTTTTATTCTTTTTGATACTATTTTTTTTTTCACATTTTATTTCTGTTTCTAGTTAATTTCTATTATTTCTTTATTTTATGTGTCAATTTATTCGTTACGAAATTTTGCATAAGGAAATAAATCGAAAACTGAACATTTTTTGTGTTTATATGTTGTATCGATTAGTCGGTTTGTCGAGTAAATAACGCGGCGCTGACTCGAAGTTCGTTTATGGTATGGCAAAATACATTAGTAGTCCATCCAATCAGAGTGATGGGATCGCGTGACGGGTGCCGGTCAGATAGTTAGTGTACATCCATTACCATACAGCGAAGATTAGGTGACTAGAAATAGAGAACAATGCGTTTCGCGGACGCAGCGATCGTCGTTGGGCCACCAGACAATGAGTTTAAAGGCTCCCTTCGATGCTTCTCACCGACGACAAGCGTATCCTGTCCAGCATGAAGCTCACAGAGGCTATCTCATGTCCCATCGATTCCATTCCACGGAAACGAGTTCGTATCACGATTTCGGACAGTCCGGCAGGACTACCCGGAAATACGAATATCAAACGCTGATAATGTAAATACAAGCGGTAGACATTCGATTCAATTTCGTCAATCAATGCGTAATACGTTACCATGATAAATGTAACATTTTTGTCAAAATAGAAATATGACATGCAAATATTTCACCAGTCTCTGTTGAATCTAACCAAGTTTTATCATCATTCAACTAGATATTTACATAGTTTTTGAAAAAATCTTACTCGCAATATGAACATGTATTACGTCTTATGCATAACATATATACGTTTATCAAACTAAAAGCCGTTTCAAGTCGGAGTCACGTTTCTTGAGATACCATTTTAAAAAAATTTTGCAGAAGAAATCCTTAACACCGAGAAAAATAACATGGAATTATTTATTGTTTACTGATCTGATACCGATAAGAGTTTTAAAATAAAATATTAAATCAAAGAAACTTCCTCGTCTCGAATTTTCCTCTGCACAAATATTTTTCCAACTAAACGAGACTGCAACGAGGAAAGTGCGAAATTCCATCGGCACATTAGAGATATCTAAAGTCCCGAATCATCACAACAAATTGACGTTACGGATAAATTGTAATGCGCAATCCAAAGGCCGGAGTTTTAGCGGGATATTTAGAAGGCACAATTTAGATAACAGGATCATCAAAACCTTAGCCGCGTCGTTAATATTCAAAGAACCCTTTGACCGTCGTGAAATTCCACATGCACAAAAAAAAACTTCTTTTCGATGAATGAAAACGAACGTTTGTGAAGATCGAGCTCGCGAGCGGAGATATCGAGAGCGGCGTCCTGTGTTCGCTTAACACGATCGCATGCGTCCTTAACGTCGTTACCATCATAAAGATAGTCGCAACGAAGATTTTGCCGGTCTATTTAATACCGGCGCGACGAGTCGGGAGATCCAGTACGTGGCGTGTCTTGCTTCCTCGAATCGAACGCGTATAATCTCGATACGGCGCGCAGGTACACGTGCTGTTCCACACTGTTTATGCATCTCGCGATATATCTATAGTCAAATGCTGAGATACTCGAATTTTGTGCGCCGAGACGACCGACGGATACGTAGGTACACATATCTGTGTCCTGGAGCTCCGGCTATACCTCGGATTCTGATAAGTGTATGCATAAGCATGAAGGAGGGATAAAGAGGGAAAGAAGGAAGGATGAAAGAATAAAAAAAAAAAAAAGTTAAGGGAACGCGGGAGAGCAGGATGGCAAAGGAGAAAGAGATGGAGAGAGAGAGAGAGAAAGAGAAAGAAAACCGTGAACATATTAACGAACACGCAGACCA
Source organism: Probaryconus sp. ZL-2020 (assembly GCA_022817065.1). Classification (NCBI taxonomy): domain Eukaryota; kingdom Metazoa; phylum Arthropoda; class Insecta; order Hymenoptera; family Scelionidae; genus Probaryconus; species Probaryconus sp. ZL-2020. The sequence goes on from JABFQA010000190.1 coordinate 5,977, forward strand.
CACGTACACGCGTTTAAGAGACTATGCTAAAACGTCTCGGCATAGATACGACGGGGGGCTATTTATTTCCGTGCTATATGGGCGCGCTTAGCCTGGCTTAGCTTATGCTAATGCCCCGATTCTCTGGGATCCTTCCTCCTTTGCGTCTACTTTTTCCCCCTTTTCTTTTATTTATACCGATACCGTCTTCTTCTTCTCCTTATTCGTTTATTTCCTCCGTCTCTTTTTGTTTACCGAGTCCTCTTACTCTTTTTCTTGTTCCTTTTATTGTCCCTCCTCCGCCCCTCCCCCTGCCCCTGTCCCTGTCCCTTACCCTCCTGACACAACGCCAGGGACCTGGCTACATAATTTAAGCGGAGGTGCAATACCGGACAGCTTAGGAATTGCCAACACGATTGCGATTAAGCTTAAGGCCATTTTCGTTGATTAGATGCAGATTACTTGTTGACAAATATGAACAATTGCACGTTTTTCGGACAAGCCTTAAGTAATGTTTCATGTAGGCATAAATTTCAGTTGAAGCGCAGCATTAGCAATCAGTTACATTGCAAATTGCAATGACCAGTCTCTAGCTCGATTATGGCAACCAAGCTACTCTTGTTATAATCACGAAACAATTTCGTTTAAGGTAACCGCATAGTCTCCGGAAGTACTCGGACAAGATCCACTGATTATTCATTAAAATATTCGTTAAAAGTCCGTCTTTCCTTCAACTTCAAAACTTAGCAAACGAGAATTAGTTTTCTTTTTTTTTAATAATATCATTTAGTGCCTTTTTTTTACAGTAATATCATTATGCAATTACGAAATTTGCCTGTTTCGAATTCCTTCCTTCTGTTCCTCTTTGAAAGTGTTTGTTTCTCACATCGTCGTGTAATAAAAATATGCGGCCAAAACGTTCCGCTCGCGAGTGTATCATTAAGCTATTGAGTCTGAAGTCAAGTGCGCTGATCGAAAACTAGATCACGCGATGTTCCTCGCGAATTGCTTTTAGCGCATATTATACTTAATTAGATCGGTGCGGTGCCATCCGTGTGTATACATGCAGCGCAAAATCGCGTCAGTGAAAAGTGCGCAAGAAATGGTATACCTACGGTGAATACCTACGTGGGTTGTCTGGTGCTCGCTGGTTGGGCAAGGCAAAGGGAATTGCATTGCATGCCACATAATCGTGGGAGTGTTTCCCATCAAGATACACGTAGGTACCGCACTCGCCGTAATACCCTCTCGCATAAATATATCTGCGCCGTGCATTTACGTATCTACGGGGCGTCGCAAAAGTAAAGATCGTAGTCTGACGAAACTTTGCCACTTAGTTCTCAATTATTTCTTTATAATACAATCTTTATTCATACGCTAAGGTGAACAATATTTTTTTTTTTTTAATAAATACTAATCTCCGCGACGTACGATAAGCGCTTTTTTATCTGCCTATCTATAAAAAATATATTTCATTCATTTATTACAAATTTATTTGAAGGAACAATGTGTAACGTTATTTGAATTCTTAAGCATTTCTTACGTGAAGATACAGTTTCACTGATATTTATAAACTGTGTACACTTTATGATATAATATCAACCAAAACTGAAAACAAAAAAAAATCCACGGTGTGAATAAAATCACCTAGTATGTTCGCTTGGAGAAAGCCGAACTGCTGGAGTAGTCGATCTAGCGATCTAAACGTACTTTATGCACGGTGCCCTCGTTCCTCCTTTTTATCCAAACAATTAGACACGTGATTCGCGTCTACTAGGCGAGCAAAAAAATGTATCTCTCGTCGAGATGATGGAGATTTTACTGTCACTCTGATACTCGACTTTTTGTTATCAATTTCTCTTCAGTTCAGTGATAAGAAAATCTAATCAATAAGATGGATAAATTAAAGAACCAATGATTAGTCTTGATCGTGTTTTCTTTACGTCTAATGTACTTTGTAGTATAAGACGTTAAATGAAATACTTGTACTCGTATGGCCATCAGAATTGCAAAGTGACCGCGGAATGGTCTTTCTCATATCTCTCTTCAGTATGTTTTACAAAATAGTGCCGCATCATTAATGTAGGCATTGCGCGCAAACGGCAATCCTTTTTTCTCCTTTTTCGTTCGTTTCAGTACGCCGCTCGATGACTCAGTAAAATTCAATGACTGGGATTCGAAACCTAGAACCAAGGCTGCCACGCCTGTCAAAAGCGTCTCTTCGCGAATACTGTCAATTGTCATTGCACGTTAATTTTATCATACAAATAACACAAATCACCGATCGCCATCTATCTTCTGCGATCGTTTTGCCAATCACTAGATCAATCCTACTGACATCGGCGCGGATCTAGGCTCATGAAATATTGCACGACTCTTCAACGTTCCGTTCCTTTTGACAAATAACGTGATGCTCATCGCACGCACGATGTCATTGATCAGAGACGAATGATATATATCAAAGAGTCTACAATACGACAAATTGCGGTGGAAATACGATGCATAATTTACATTTGAATCTATTCTTTTTTTGAAATGTAGAAGTATTTTTTGATAATTTGAAAATATCATAGATGATTTGTATTCCGCTTTTAATTATCCCGCAGCTAATTAGGGACTGTTTCGTTTTTAAGTTATTCTCGTAAAATAATATCTCGTTAATACATCGAGATCAAAGACATATTATATCTTGACACAAAGGATCTTCATTGTTCGGCTAGTCATACTGTCAAGAGATATTGTTATTTGACAGTCACCGCCTATTAACTCTGCACAATTTATTGACCGGTCGGACAATCATGTTCTTTACGAAACGTCCAAGTTGTTGTTACTTTCATGGCTTTCGGTCGATGTCATGGAGTAATCAGCGTCTATCACAGGTGACCGTATTCAAGGGAATCTCTCAAAGCGTTCGTCAATCAGTCTCTTAACTGTGCTCGCATTACAATGCTCAACGTTGCGGCAATAAAACTATCGATACTCTATTGAAAATTTTCTGATTGATATAAAATGACGAAGAACGGCATTTAGTTGAAAAAAAAAAATTTGCGCAAATTATAAAGATGTATTTTATTTCCTTTCGCGACAAATGTTCATAACCCATATCGTTTAATGAAAAATCGTTAAAGTCTCTCTCTCTCTCTCTGTGGGTGAAAGTATCGAATGTCGAGTATTATGAAGTCAGAGAGTAATGTAAAAGTACTTGACTCCGAGCAACATAGTGGCACATATGAGAGTTGTCGGTTGAATGACGAATTCAGTTCAGCTTGCACTTCGGTCTCTTCGTATCACGTCAGTTTAAAGGAGCTTTCACGAATAGCGACATTAATGACTTAACGACAGCAGCCAGATCTGCAGCCAGGCCAGCTCGCTGGTCTGGTATGTACAATGCTTAAAAACAGTTGCTGAAAACAATGCGACGCCAATGCACTAGCATCGAGGGTGGCGTACGCTGTGACACAGACTCCCTCGTTCAGGGGTAAGGGTCAGAAGAGGAAAGGGGAGGGGGGCGTTATCTGTGAACTCGACTCGTTTCTGAGCCACCCGACCCCATACCACACCTCCCCCCTCGTCCCCCCGACTCTATCTCGCATTGTTACACTGAAAGCCAGCCGGGTCGGGGTCGCATCCCCAACCCTTGACTTTAAGCGTTACCATTTTCATTTTATTATCTCTGCTTTTCATCCGCCCGTACGAATTATTTCGCGCCAGGCAAAACCGGCACAACTTCATCGCGATCTCAATCTGCAACGACGAATTGCGAGACTCACCACACAATCACCGCCGCGGAACAATGTGTGCGGCTTATTGTTATTTATATCTGTTGTAGTTTTTATGCGGTTCGGCTCTTTTTTTTTTTTCCTGTTTGATATTTTCGCCTCTCACTTTAGCACAGTTTTAAAAATATTTGGAATTTACGTTCCATTGCGAGATCACTTTTTTTTTTGTTTTTTTTTTTTTTTTTATAACGATATAAATAAGTTCGGAAACGTGATAATCGAAATAATTAAATCGCATTGTAGAAAAATGTAAAGCAACATTCAATGTCAAATGTAAAACAATGAAAATCATTTTGGGCGCAGATACAGTGGAAGCATTTGCATATTATTTGCTTTATTCATAACCATTGAAAAATTTTCCGCCAGTCTGTCACTTTATCCACAATTTATAATCATAAATTGTAATAACATGCGGACTGTAAAGATTGTTAGAAATTCTGAAAGATACTCGATCCAATTACATCAATAATTGATTCGTACACTTGATTAATATTGATGAAGAAACGTTTACTTGAGACTGAAAAACAGTCAACTAAAACGAACCGTATATACACATTTCATTGTAATTAATTTTAAATTGCACAACACTCGTCAAGCGGAGAAACTAGGTGTCACTATTAACCGTGAAACGCTGATTCGTTTTGACAAAACAAATAATAATTTATTCGCAAAACCTTTCGATTCCATTTTGCGCTATAAAATGACTGATCACTTTTTCTTATTATAGAAAGCACCTGTTTTTACTGAGACATTAATTGAATACAACTTTGCATTTAATACAACTGAAAAACAAGTCTTAAATAAATTCATTGCTCATTTTTATCAACCAGTTAGTCAAATAAAAGAAAGATAAAGTGAAATAAAATCTAATAAATTTCTCGTTCTGTATGCATAAGATAAACAGGAAATAATTAATTGCACAATTTATTAATAATTAATTACGTATCATTAATTATCGTAATTTAAACTAAATATTAATAATGACTTTAGTGTAAATGGGCGGTAATCAGAAATCCTTAATCATTGTAATCAATTACACTGTAATAATTTAGAGAGCAAACTTTTTTAATGTTTTATTTCAATCGGACGTAAGTTTTAACTCGATTACAGTAATTGCGACATAAATCAAGACGTGACGTTTTACATTGTGTGAAACAAGAATCGCTCGCAAAGTCTAGCGTCAATCTTATATATTTAGCGAGTGAACGTGTAGCAAAGAAGTCGAGGAAAAAACGGGGGCCCGACGTGTTTTAAATTAGGAACAAACGTCCGCTGAATTTACGACCTCGCGCCAATTTACTTTTGCGGCGTACCAAAACGCATACGCAGCCACCTACCTTCCTATACACATGCCAAGTAATGACGGTATAAGTAAAGGACTACCGATTTTGACGGTCACGAAATCCCCCAACCAATAAATCCCTAAAGATTCTTCCCTTGGTGATATCTCTATGGAAAGTACAAATACACTCACGATGTTCGTACGAAATACTTCATCCGTGATACGCGGTTGATCCGCCTACCGACCAAAGGAAACGACAAAAACCCCGAGACAAGGATTCCTGTACTCGACCGCGAGAAATTGATCGCCCATTATCCAAACGTGTTTTAGGTATTTTGCGTACAATTCGAGGGGAATTGAAATCATCTGTTTAAATTTAAAAATACATTTTTCATTTTCCTATATAAAATAGAATTTGTAATCTAACATGTAAACGCAAGAAAATTATTTAACGTTTGCGTTTTTATTCTTCCGCGAATAGTACGAATAAATTATAGAAAAAAGGCATTAAAGTTTTATCACTTATTAGTCACTAAAATGCAATTGTTCTGAGTGCTTTCGTGCACTGATATGAACATGGTTTGTTATTAAGAAACATTTGTGTATCTGAGTTACGTTTTTACGATTCTCGAAGGGATGGTTTGACTAGCTTATGTACGGATTAACTTAGTTGCCGTTAGATAAACGTTTAAAGAGTCTTACATTTTTGCGGATATAAGAATCTTAATGTGAACAATTTTCAAACGATTCATAGAGCAACATAGCTTTCCACAACGCAGCTATTAAATTTGTCTACCGCTTGATCCCACGTTTGTTAAACATTCCAGGCTTTTATTAAAGGTTTATTTAAGTTTACCCCATAATTTTATGTGTCCCTTTTTATTGTTTCAATTTAATTTTCATAACTACTTCATAATTTTCATAAATTATGATCATAAACAAAGATACGGTATAAACTGAATGTCGACATATTAACATTTCACTGAATGAAATACAAATGTACACAATAATTCGCTATAAAATTGTCTGGTAAATAGTACGGCCATCGTGTAAGCGTGTCACGTGGTGACACGAATACCGTGATGCTGCGGAATTACCTTGCGATTGTGTGCATTAGTGTATAAACTAAAGAATTAATTCACTCAGATATTGCTGCGAACTTCAACGACGTAAATTATTTAATAATAAATTTTTATCTTCATAGACTTCAATGATCCATTAAAAGCCAAGTACATTAAAATTTGTTTACCGAGTAAATTCACGATATTTAAGTACTATTTATGTTTATTTAACTGCATAAAGTGAAATGCACTGATGAAGAATATCTCAAACAACGTTAACTTTAAATTAACTACTGATTTTTAAATGTTTATGTATTAACTGTATGATATTCTATTTATACACAAAGCAATCATAATTTTACAATATTTATGATAAAATGATGCATTAAAATAACTGATACACAATTTTATAGAATCATTATTAAAGATAGAACATTGAATAATTCGAAACCATTCGATCGTCGTCGTTGATGTCGTTCGTCATATTAACACCGGAATATGAATTTTTAACATTATAAATTAGCATGATCGCTGGTCTTAACAGGCACGATGATTTGCAACAGCGGCATCAAAAAAGTATCTGAAACCTATATTTACGTCGATAATGTCCTCGTAAATCGATTCTCATACGAGATAAATACAGCGTGCCTAAATGCCGCAAACTCACACGCCGTACAAAACGTGTTTACTATCTTTAAGTACACACATTTTTCCTCATTATCGAAACCACTCTCGATTATAACATCGACGATTTTTGGCGAGCGTTTTATTACTCGTGCGATGCATACATTAGCATCCATCGAATGACACTTTACCAACAACACGATCTGGCTGTGGCCTGGCTTGCTATGCTTTCATTAAACTCTGATTGGCTCATTTCAAGACGAAAAAAATAAAATCTGGTTTTTGATGGAAACTGACGGTTAATTCATCGTGTGCCTTCTTTCTCTTATAACAGGCTCGACGGAAACCGTGGACGCTTTCATTCAATTGAATTTAAATCGAGATAACGAGATAGTAATTTCTGATAGCTTTACATAAATATTTGATCGCTTTCGTCATGAATATACATGACCGTCTGATCTAATAGTTTTCTCGTCGAGGAAATGCGGCGCCTTTAGTTAAATTGTTCACGCTTACATAAATTATATTTAATTCAATATACTAAGTAGGAATCAAAAAGGAAAATGCGTCAAAGAATCGCCGACAACACGAAAACTTTACGCTGTCGATTTTATGAAATTCAATTTCGCGTCATTTACATTTAAATTGGTAATTTGTAATACTATAATTTTGATAAAAAAAAAAAAAAAAAGATAGCCTTCTTCCTCCTTCCCCAAAATCCAAAATCAGATTCTAGGCGATCTCATGTGATTTCGCACACGCGTAAACACGTGCGTGACATTCCTCGTCCACATGGCGTCGTAGCGCCAGACAATATTGCGCATTCACAGATTGCGCTGTCAGACTTTGTCGAATAATATTCGGGGTGACACACTGTCGCATATCCATAGCGAGGTTGTTTGACTCAGCACATCGCTCGTGAAGGACAGAGTAAAGCATAACGTCTTAAAAAAAAAGGAGGGTTCCGTAAGCCACTCTCGTTCTTCATCCAAAAGAGAAGTGCTCCCCAAGCTCCACGTGTCCATGACTGATTTCACATTTTTGTGCTTTCTTTCGTCGCTTGGGTACACGCGCCAGTATCTTCCTCTCTGAGTTCTTGAGCTCTTAATCAAACGGCACCGCTCCGGCATTTACAACCATTTTTTTGCTTGACTCCGAAAAGTCCTTTGGTCCTCGATGTCTACTTCCAATGATAAGTTTAGGTCATTTTTTTTTGTTGACGAATTGTTTAAGTGTTTAGCGACATGTGTTCATTTATTAAAAAAAAAAAAAGAAAATAACAGGAGGAATTTTAATGTTTCCGATGCTCATGAAAATTAATTAATCTCCATTAATTAATTCTTTTAATTACGAAATAATACAATTTGTATAAATTTCAAGTATAATTCAAAACTTAAGGTAATTGCGTTTTTAATCGGACATTACGAAAGCAAAATAGCAAAGCACGATTGTAGCACGAAGACCTCGGTTTTCTGCAGCGAAGCGCGGCTTTAAATATTGTTAGGGGAGCCCCTTAGCGATGTCAGGGTCGAGTTTCGGTGGACCCGTAGACGACGTTCTATCTGTATGCATATTCCTTATCGCGATATTGCAGGGCAAGGGTTGTGCCGGCATTAGAGTAAGCCACGGTATTAACCTCGGAGTTTAATATAAACAGGGTCGTTTAAGAGGGTTGAGGAAATCACCTGACCACCGGACAATAACACTGTTATCGACGACCAACGTGCCCAGAACTTGTGAGTTTCAGTGCTCTAAACTTTTCGAAAAATAATTCAATTCAGAGATCGCTATCGCCTGCATTGAAATTCAGATGATCAATATTTTCGCTCGTTATTAACATTGCACAGTCAGCAATTGTATAAACACACATACACCTTTACGTTTGACTATCTTCCAATGAGTTGTCATCGTACAGTTATTTATATATATATTTTCTATGGCCGTCTTTAATTGAAAGAAAAATTAAAATCACGATTTCACGTGTTGCAGCAAACTAGTTTTGATTTATATGTACGACATGATAAACGTTATGAATCTTATCGATAGAAAAGTAACAGTTAAATGTAGTTACAAATCAAAAACGCTTAGTTCTTCGACAGACATCAAGATTCCCGATAACGCTTCAAATACTCAATTCATTTATCTAATGCTTAGTTAATCAACGCACTCATTTGTAATAACTGTCATACAGGTTTTTCGCGCTTTGAATTTGTTTTCAGGTAATTCATTAATTGAAAGCGTACATTCGATATTTGATAACGTCACCTAATTGTTGCAAAAATTAATATTTATTATGTTCCTTTGTAATAATTTATGTGTAAAAGCGAAATTATTCTTTGAGGAAGATACTTTGATAAAAAAGTATTTCGCGTTATTTCGCTCCGCATATTTGTGAGACCGGGCTAATCGCCTGGAGCTTGATATTTAATTCTCTCAGTCGTACGTAGGTCGCAAAAACGTATGTTTTAGGACAAAGATCAGAGCCACAGAATCGCGACTGTGTATTTGGAGCGCCACTACTGTGTCTCTGATCGTGCCTAGTTTCATCGTACCGCGAAGAAAGAAGCACATTTTATTTAGGCGCAAGCGTGTTTTATGGCTCCGCTTGACACGAGGGTTGCGGGACCAAGAGACGAAGGGCGAGCGTGCTAAATAACTGAGTGTCACGTTGCCGCACTGACAAGAAAAAACCCTCGTCTACTAACCACCACCCTCTTTGCATCTCCTTTTCTCTTTCTCACTCGCTCACTTTTTCTCTCTCTCTTTCTCACTCTCACTCTCACACTCTTTCTTTCTTTCTTTCTCCTTTTCTCCCTCTATTCCCTGTTTCGCGTTGATGTAAAAATAGCACTTCTATTGGAATCCGAACAATCGACACAACAAAGAGACCTTTACGGCATTTTACTACCAAAATAACAAGACGTCTAGTACTTTGCGTTAAATTATGAGAATGAACCGGAGATAAATTTTTCAGTACAAAATGTGTGCCAAACTCTTAAAAATTTTTCTATTGTTTCAAAAAGATTTGCATTCCACCAAAGCAAAAATCGTTTCGATTATTTCATCGACTGACATTTTCACAGCAACAAAACGGTAAACTTTTTTTTCAATGATTTTTTTAATGCGCAACCATATTATTTTGCAATCTTATATATAAAGGGATTGAATTATAATTCAATCCCTTTTATGCATTGTGATTTTTCCCAGTAATATTGTTATTGTCTAATCGGCGTTCTATCTTAAAACGAACGCACATAATGTTAAACGCAAAGCCCATACGCAAGGTATAAAAGTAATATAAATTTGTAATGCTGAATACGGCAAAGAACATTCCCTTTATATATTTAAAGTGCAATTTCTTCCTGAAATAATTCTTTCATAATAATCGCGCGGCCATAAAAATACGAGTTAAAAAAAAAATGGAGTGCATTTACGAGCGTCATAACTATGTAACAGTTTTAATGCTAATAATCATAAAGACACTTATCTGAACAATTTATCTCTGAGGCGGGAGGGCATAACGCGACGACTTCGGACGGTGCGTAATTCCCTTTTGCGTTTAATCCGCGGAACGCGCTGTTTTTATTTGCCTCGCGCTGAGAGGCCGCGAGGAGCGTAACAACAAGCGCAATAAGACGCGCCGGCTCAGCTTTTCGTGTAACCACGCGGGGCATTTTTGCACGGCCCTATAGCGCCGTGTGTCGTATTAATCCCAGCTGGCGTTAACACGATCGCGCGAGTCCGGGTAATTCGGCAGCGGAATTTCTTTCCTAATGAGAGCCCTATTAGGAGAGTAAGAGTCGGAATGTACGAGGCGCTGTCAGCGCCAACCGACATCGGTCCGATGTAAATCAGATTAATTAGAGTCCCTCGCCCTCCGGCCACTTCTTCTGCTTAAGGACCCACAGTGCCTTTTATCCGACGCACTAAATGTTTGACTTTTTTTCTTTATCAGCGTCCACCTCGCCACCCTCGTAGGTGCGTTTGGAATTCACTTTGTTAGACGAAGCGCAGACGTTCTTTAATCGGATCTTTTCCGAGGAACGAGGCACAACGGATCCGATAGATACAGTAGGAATAGCTCGCACGAATACATCGGGTCAATTTAACCACATTTAAGAGCGTGACTTTCGTGGCCGAACGCTTTGCCAATTACCTGACCGATTCGCAAAAATCCTATCTCTGCCTTTTGCTGCTAATTTTACTTAATTTGCATTTTTCATTCAATAGTACATTCACAGATCCTTCGAACAAATAAACAGTCATTAAGCGACTGAATTCTGAGTTTCATATTCTTTTTTTTTTTTTTTTTTCGTTCTTTTTTTCGTTCGAAAAAAAATGTTAAACAATTTGTATTGATGCAAAAGTGAATTAAATAGTTTTGTAATGGTTTAGGCAATTGATTTTCCAATTAATGTGCGTTAGGTCTGTTGTTTTTGGTCGTTAATTATTGCACTTCGTTGGAAGGAATGTGTCGAAGTTAATAAGATTTATTTGTATCAACTGTGGCGATACGGCGGGACTCCATTTGCGTGGGAGTTAAAGTGTGAATGACAGTTAATTGTAATGCGTGGCACGCGCCTGTCGCGTTCCACTTCGCGTCTCTACGCGCTCTCGCTGATATCGGCCTTGTAGTAACCATGTGCGACAACCACGTTGACTGGCACGCAGGAAAGCTTTAACTCCCGCGTTAATCCCACTTTGCTTCCTCACTTCATGCGCTTGAAATCCGTACCTCATCAATAATATACTTCTCAAAAGAACATTCCACTACCACAAAAAACACACACAAATAGACAATTTCAAATCAGTAAAAAAAAAAAAATGTTTTATACTATTGATTGTTTAAATAACGGTTATAGAGAATATGGATACTTTTTTAGTGATTTAAGAATTCAGCTTTTCGTGAAATGTTAATTCGCAGAATAGTTATTTAAATGATTAGAGACTATATACATACATTTGTCAGATTTGTGTGTTTTTCATTAGTCTATAAATCAGGGTATAATTCCGCACTGTAAATCGCAACCAAGCGTCTACGGTCATTCGTGGTGGAGTAGAAATAAACGTTCTGATCTTCGCAACCCTAACACGAAGGGTGTAAACTAGACACAGAGAGAATCGTATTCGAATGCAGGAGATGAAAAGAGAAGAAAAATTAAGTTGGCAAAAGGGGTTACGACATAATTGTATTAGGCGCCTAGGGATCCTGGACCGCTGGGGATCCGTACCGTGAAATTAATGCCTTTGGCTTATCAGTGGCTTGACACTTTAGCGTTAAAAGTCTCACATCCGTTCACCGTGGCACTGAACGAATTTTCAACGCATTTCTCTTTGTCTACATTCATGTATACATATTATCTGTTTCGACTTTAATTCAAATAAACATTTATTTATTTTATTTCATAAAAATTGGAGTGAATTATTATTATACGAGATCCTGAGATTGATCTGTTCCGAGAGTCAATAGATTTTCTTCTGACACATGAAATCGAAATGTCTTAATAATTGCAACGTTAGTTAATAATTGCCGATAATCTGCGGAGATAAGGAAAAGCGGTGCAACGAAGTGGCAACCGCAAGAAATTATAAATCACTTTAAGTTACGTGTCAAGTATTCGCGTGTTATTTTTGTACTGAAAAACGGAATTCTCCTCGATAACTGAATAAGGTGTTAATTAATTCGCGTCACTCGGCTTGTTTGGCGTTACATTTCCCATTGAAATTTAAAGTCCGTGCGAGGAATACATTCGCGATCCGATCGTTTACATATCCGAAATCGAGTGGAAATAAAAGTGATGTTTATGTTGGACGAGGTATCTTGGATTTGTGAACGATGGCGGAGGCGAGAAAAACCCCTCCTCGTAAAGAGCTTGTTTAGCCGCGAAAATGCATCGACAACTGAGCGTTCCGGTACGACGGTGTTGCGCCGTTTGTTACGTGTTCGTCTGTCCGATGGCTCCCTACGCACGGTATCGAGTATGTAACCCGCGTATCGTGGTAATAAGTTACGCGGTACTCTTGTACAGGGAGCCAGATAAAGGCGACTCGACTTTTCTTCGACAATATCGACTCCTCTCGATGTCGCTACAACTTGGTCGGCACTTTTGCTGAGAGTATTGAAATTCGAGAATCCCTGATATTGGATTTAGTACTCGTTTAAAATGAATTAAATCTTAAACAATTAATAATACGTAATAAGATAATCAGAATGCCAACATTGTTATGTGTAAGTTGAGAGCAGATGAAAAAGAAAATTTAACATAACGGCAAAATATTCGTGAGACGCTAATTGATTTTTCGTGTAAGATCAGCTATTACAGTATTCAGGTATTTATTCAGCTTATGATCAACTGTTTAATTATATTACGTAACTCATAAAATGTAGAAAATATCAAATAAAGCAATACCGTTAGCGTATGGATTATAGAATTATTGAAACGAAGGCGAGGAGGTAAAGGAAAAAAGTATTGCTGAGTGTGGTGTGCTATTGAAGTAACACGGAAACGCTCGGCAATGTAAAGGACGGCGCGAATCCGAGGAAAAGCTAATAATTAACCAATGCATTAGCCACGGCTTTTACGTGGACGCATACGCGGAGGTAAAACCGAGTTCGCTAGAAGATTGTAAACTTGGTCTAGACTGCGTCTCTTCTCTTCTCGTTCGCTTTCCAGTCGAACGAACGAACGAACGAACGAACGAACGAACGAATGAACGGCCAATAGATAATTGGCGTTGCGTGCCTCAAGATAAACGGCCGTGATTGGCGAAAATAACGATTAATAATTATCCACTCGCGGGATCCGAGTCGGTCTGCCCTCTCATCTCGAGAGCCACAGAACCGTGGAGAAAGAGGATAAAGAATGAATAGCCGCGTGGTATGATCTAAGGGAAAAGGGAAACAGTGGACGAGGGCGAAAGCGTTGCCGAGCTTGTTCAACGCGAGAAACCAAAAAAATTATCTGCCGGATTTTTTTACAAATTCTTGTTCCATCTTATTTTGGCTGGCTCGAGTCAGAACATCTTACAAAAGTCTGGATAACTGATTGATAAAAAACAAATTTGATCATTATTACATTTATTTCATCTGTTATAAAATCAGAATTTAAAAAGCGTACGAAAATGGTATTGATTTAGAACGTACAAGTCTCAGTAAAATTCTAAAATTTGACCATCTCGTAAAGAGAATTTTCATGATTTAAGGTATTGAGGCGTATGAAACGTGTAATGTAAAATTACGAAAAGGTCTGAAAAGAACTCTGCATAAATAAACACGGCATCGAGATCGCGTCCATGAACGTGCGATAGGATTTGATAAGTTATGTCAACTGCTCGTTAGTTAATTGTCGAAACTACTCGTTTCGAGCGTTCGTATGCAGATATAACCAACGAGTCAGCCAACCAGCCAACAAAACTAACGCGGTTTCCGTATCTCCCCGAATGTTTCCACCCTCTCGGCCAGTGATGGTCACTGTGAAGAGAGTGTGCAACGAATGCCCCTCATTTGCATACTTCAACTAGCGGTCAGCGAGAATACCTAATCAAATTATTTAATGCTCACACCCTATCCAACGTATTTTTCCGACCGACTGTACCTGAAACTCTTGCAACCGCTCGAAATGCTTTTTAATCTTCTCCCGTAAAGAATCAACGAACTAATTCATTAATTGTTTCTCGTGGTTTTTTACGACAACGCTAATTCGCAACTCAAGTAAACCTGTTGCTTCATAAAATAAAAACCATAATTAAAGAATACTGTCGAATTATGAATTTTTTTCAAAACTTTGATCGAGAGAAAGGAAAATTGCCAACCCTTTGTAATTCCCTAATTGCATAATCCCAACGGATAATGCGAGCACCGAGAGTTCCACAGCGAAGAATGCTCCAAGAGCATTGCTACAAAACTTGTCACTTTCAAAGGATTTGATATTCTTATCGCGTGATATGGGTGTTTCACCCCTTTCGTTCGACCCCAAGGCACACTCCACAAGGGGGCAAACGAAGTTTAAAACTCTAATGCCAGAAGGCTGGACCCGTGAAATTGAATTTTTGCTGGCAAAGCCCCCCCGCGACTTTTGCCTTCGTTATTTCCTTTGTGCGATATCGCCAGCGTTATTTGATTCGTTTCCCCTTTTATTTTAAGATGTTTATACGTATTTCTTCAACATTGCAAATCACACGAAATCACATTATTCTGAGCAAGTTCTCGCGAAAGCACTAACTTCTTGATTATTACTTTCGTAACAATCATTTGAAATTCATCCTTCTCTTTCTCACGCGCAGATGGGTATTAAGAGATTTACTGAAATCTTACGACCATATCTAAGCACAATCGTATCTCCACAAAATTCGTTTCGTACTTGTTCGATCACAACTTGCAGATCTTACGTTGGACTCGTCTCACATATTCATCGCTGATCTAGCATTGCCGAATCTTTCACGGGGCGGATATGCCCAGGGTTATTGGATTATGTTGGGGACAGTCGGTCCAGCTGCGAAGTCTTCCTCGTGTTAGTGCGTATGTATGAAAATAATATTTCCTTTCACGAATCTTATGATTGATATTTATTCAAGTGACTGCCAGTCGTCGCTGGCATTGTACGCGAACAACTCCGACGTCACTTCCTCTTTCGCCTTTTACGTATTCCTTCGAGTCATTGTCAGCTTTTTCCAAACGTTAAAATTTTCCTTTTCGCGTCCTATGATATTCGAAGCCATGCATCAAATCGGCTTCCCCCTTTTGTTTGAAATCAATTTGATATTTTTAAAAGCAACGAACAACGCGAAAAATAAGGAAATAAATTTCAAACGCGCGAGAGAGGTACTTAAAATAGTTGAAATTGGTTAGGGACTCGCGAGGCTCGACGCAGTTCCTCAATTCGCAGTCTCCGTATAAAAGATAGTCCGCGTTCACTGGAGCCGGAGAAACGAAGAAAGAAAAAGAGAGAGAGGGAGAGAGGTAGAAACCGACACCGTCGAGATTTATGGCCGCCTCGAGTCGCAGTGTCGTTTAACGAGTGTCGACCTCAATGGAGTAAATGGGCTGTCATTTGTACATTGGCAAAGCGTAATGCACCGGCACTGGACGCTCTGTGATCCTCCAAAGAATAATAGATCGTGTTTTGGGCGCTTCGCGGCACGTGAAAAGATAATGACCACTGAAGTTTTTGACTCAACTTTGAGCACGGAAACATCTGCGCCAAACATAGTTTTTCGATGGGACGCTTTCCTACTCAAAGACATTCCTCGCTCCAAGAAATATTACTGCATTTAATCTAAACAGAGATGGGATAATGCCGTCGAGATATATTATTGATGTTTAATTGTCCGAATACAGTTAAAAACTTTTTACACGTAACACGAATATTGTTTAAATAAAATCATTTTCTTTGGATTATTTTCTGTAAATTCTGAAAGATAAGAAATAAACGTTACTATTGAAATAAAGAGCTATAAATTTTGAAAATGAGACTTCTATATATCAAGTACAATTTCACACAAACAAAACCGACTAAAGAAGTGAAAAGAAGTGCTCGAGGGAATGAATGTACAAATTTAAACACGCTTGCTCCAATGTCGTTACATTTGAGCCATTTAGGGTACATTATTTAGTCATAAAATATTGCCTATTGAGCTTGCCGAGAGCCTTCCCTCGGCTTTCTTTGCGCGCATCTCGCTACGGAACATCATTGGAGAGAAATAATTGGGGAAAATAGAAGAGGGACAAGAAAATACAAGGAACTTGCGTGGACGAGGGCGTTGAATCTCGGAACGACAGCTGTTCCAATTTCCGCCCGTATAAAAAGGTACTGCGGTAAAAATGAGACATAGATCAAGATCCTCTTCTTGACAATTTGTACTTTCCTGCACAAGACGATTGGCGCTTAGATTCCGTAATCAAAGTGTTAATGGTTTTTAAAACGTTCTATTGGAACAAACAATTTCATTTTCATTCTCTCAGAAAAATATATTATAAACTTTTTAAAAGAAAATTTTTTTAAACCAAAAGAAATAACAGAAGGAAATTAATTAATATCTTTTTTAAATGGATGTATAATTTTTAACTATAAATATCTATACAGTCAATGGATTTTGTATAGAAAGAGATTGTTGTGAGATGTGTAAACAAACTTTGGCTGATTAGGTTCATTGTGTGTTTCTGGGCGGATTCATCAATTGTAGGCAGGGATCATGACAGGCCCGGTGGCATTTCTTTTTCGATTGTAAGAAAACTGAAAGGCAAAGACCCGGAACAGAAGGAGATAGCGACGTCTGGGTACGAGGCTTGAAGTTTTCACGTCTCCCAATCGTTTTCGTCAGCGCATTGAAGGTGCAACTGAAAAGCGTTTGCAGGCCCATTGTGGCATGAATGGGCCTTCGAGAGAAGGGCAAACACGCTTAACCTCCCGACCCTTTGTCGCACCCGGTTATCCGATTTAGCGCGCGCGACTAGAGTGTAGAGATCACCGCATACTTGATGATGCAGTGGAGTCGACAGAATAAATACGTAATCTTCTCTAACGCTCACACGCGCATACGTATTATGAATATAAATGATATTCTGAAGGATCGAATTGAATTGTATTAAGAATAAAAATAAAATTGATAACAAAAAATGTAGAAACTGATTGGTTTAAATCAAATTCAAAATGAGTCATTTTGATTGTTAATGTTTCAAAGTGATAAATGAAAATTTTTCGATACCACGCGAGGGAGAATATACAAAGTGCAGATGTACACATCGAAAAAGCTGAGTTACGAATTCACTAGAGACGAGGCAGAATACGTTTAGCGAAGCCACGTAGTCACGTACGTGTGTAGATATACGTGTATATGCAAACATATATTTGTGAGTCCTTTCGAACCGTATGGATACCGAAGGAAGACGATACCGGTTTACCTTACGGCTATGTTATGTAGCTCGTGGCATCGCACGAGCGAAACATACGAAGTTACTCCTATGTGCGACTTGTGTCCCCCGTATGCGATTCTACACAGGACCACCGCGCGGGAATAACACCATGGTGTATCTAGATAACACAGCTCCTTTTCTATCTCCCTCTCTCTCTCTCTCTATCTCTCTTTCTCCTTCTTTCTATTTCTTTCTATTTCTTTCTTCTATCTTTGCTTATGTTTGTTCTCTTGACGAGAACTCAGTACTAAAGACCAGTGATCCACATTCGTTCTTTTCATCGTTACTCATTTTCCTATTCTTTCGTACAATCTTTTTTTTTTTTTTTTTAATTTTATTGTTCAACGTCTATTAAAATAGTAAGACGGTTGATAATTTCAGAAGCAGTAAATTGTGTAGAAATGTTCGTTGTCCGGGAAATTATTATAATTTCAGATTTTTGAATATAGATTTTTATGGGGTTTAAAAATGTGAAGATGAATGTACATAATAATAACATATTCTTGTAAAATTGAAATGAACTGGATCGGCAGTTTTAACTAAGGAGAATGACAACCACTATGGTTGGTATCAGTGTATCTTTCAACAAGCGCGCAACATGCGGCTTAAATTGAATGAAAATCACAATTGACGAGGCATTAGCATAATGTAGCACGGATCGGTGGGTGAGGTCTGATACGGAATGAGCGTCATTTAAGCGCCTGCCAGAACGATTAAAACCTGCGGAGTCTTAGCAAATGTAATCGCGCAACAGGACTTTCATAATGAGAAACGACATAATTCGCGAAATTCCAAAAAAAAAAAAAAAAAAAAAAATACCCAAAGATATTCCTGTAGCCTTAACG
>JABFQA010000191.1:0-24384 GCA_022817065.1 Probaryconus sp. ZL-2020
GTCATTACTATATCATAATAATATATCATTTAATCATTAATATAATTATATTAATGATTATGACAAATCATGCATATATATGGATTATTCATGAGCTCGTGAACTTGTGTATAATCTATAATATTCAATCAGAATTATTGATGATTATGAATATTCATTGTCGATCATGAATAAGCATGCTATTTTTGTTAAGGATTTATCAAAGGTTTCTTTTTAAAAGTACTAAATGTTCTTTTGTTAACATCAGTTATAAATTTCCATTAATTCTTCTCAAAACAATTCTTTAATGTTCCAACATTCAATTGCAAATCTTCAAAAACTTCCCAAAACATTTTTCCAATTCGTACAAAATTAAGAAAGGTTTATATATATTTATTTCTTAAAGAAAAACAAACAACTTGGATTCTCGAATAATTAATTCTTCGAACAGTCAAAACTTAATGTAGTAACAAGGTACAATACCTTGTTACAATATATTCGAAAAAAAAAAAAGAAAAAATCTGTTTTACACCCCATACCGCAATAATAATAAGCGGCAAGGAAAATAATAACCGTACATAATAAATGTGAAAATATTTCATCGTTCCCTTCAATTCTTTCATGAATGTTTAATCGGCATTAAAGTTGCAGCGAACAAAGCGTCGTCGCTTCCACAAAAACAATCAAATATGAATGTTGGAAGAGAGAGAGAGAGAGAGAGTGATAGAGAGGGGGGGGGGTCACCCTTTTCCCTGAAATTGTTTGAATTGCGTTGAAGCAGATTGTCGAAATTAGTGTTGAAATGTTGTTCTCTTTTGTAGGCGAGTGACAGAGTCACGCCGATCGAAGCGAAAATTGCATTTTCTTCGGGCAGTCGGCGCCTTGCGATTCGCGATTGACCCCAGTCCCGCGCAAAGCACATCATCGACCCTCTCTCCCGGTCGAATTGCAATGCAACTTCTACATGGACGCCCGAGCACCCCACACGTTACCGAATAATCCCAGATACACGCATACGCAAAACGAATGCACGTTTCAATTCGTACGGTCGAGGATTTATCGGTCTCTGAGATCCCCCGTGATTCGGTATGGTCCAATAATTCACCCGCGCGTACATTGCCGGCGGCGTTGGAACGACGACGACTACGCCAAAAATGTCCTCGAATTGTCATTATGAAACGCAAACAAATATCACTGGCGTATGCGTTCACAAAGTAACTTTTCTGCTCGGCGCTTCCGGCGACATATTTCCGCTTCCGGTTCCTTCATCAGCTTCAGAGAGACTCCACTCGTTTGCGTCGTCATTTTTGGCTCCGCAGTCGTCCCCGAATCCTGGATTCATGAATTCATCAAGACGCCTCATGCTAATGCGAGCCACTCTTTTTGGCTTAAGACGTGCCGGTGAATTGACAAATTCACGTAGTCGTGAATTTATCAAGCACTTTGGAATTGTAAAGTGGATCGAGATAATTAGATGCGCTGAGCACCAAAGAATGCCAAGCCTCTTTTCTTTTTTCTTTTTTTTATTTGCTAATTGAGCTCTTTTTTTCACGAAACCGTGATTTGTCGCGAGATCTCAGTTTATGGATCGTCGGTGTAAACTTGTTTTCCCTTCGGGGAAGAGAAAAGTGCTGCTTTCTTTTTGACTTTTCGATTGGGTTGGAGAACACTTTTCAAATGATTTTACTTCTTCGATCTTTCGTGCGGTTTCGTGAAACTGGAAACCAGAATCGAAGGCAAAAATAAAGCATTATGAATTAGTAGTAATGCCGCGGATAAGTCAGACGTGTGGCACATGTTCGAAAGATGTCTAAGCGGATATACACGAATGTATGTACATATATATATATATATGTCTGTTGTTTCCAATACAAAACTTCTTTTCCTCTTTCAGGAAAGTTGTCAGTTTCTTTTCGACGTGTATATATATCGACTGCATTTAGAATGATCCTATATGAAAATATATTCTGTGAGTAATATAAAGTTCCTTTATTCCTATCGAAAAGGGTGATTCGTTAATTGTCATGATGGATTGTGTCATCGTTCAGTGTTTCTTACTCGCCTGTAATGATGTTCCTCATGAAACTTTAATATCTCAATTTAAAGGTTTGCAAATCCTGGAAAAGCTTAAGGTATTTATTTTGATTTCGAAATCAAAACAGAGTTTATTAGATATTCAGGAGTTTCCTTGAAATATTCACAGCACCTGATTTGATGTGGAAAATCGGGGAAGAGTGCATCTCTCGTAAAGGTTTGGCTTAAATAATTAAATTATCAAAAAAGGATTGAGGAGAGCGTGTAACCATTTGGAATCGTCAACAAGGCATAGTAACCCGAGTGTTGTTTGCTGGTAAAATTTACCTGAATCATTCAGATTATTCCGTCGTGAGTTTTCTGACTTGTACAACAAATTCGGCTAAAAACTCAGTCGATACCATGCATCTAAAATTTACATTGAATACATTGAAAACATTAAAAGCGTCCGCTTAAAATAACAATTAATCTATTGTTCTATATGTTATTATAATAAAAGCACTTTCATTGTTTTTACATAAACAATTACATGAATAATTTAATAGCGAGACAGTAAAATAATTTTAATTGTCAGATCGGCAGTATAACTAATTAACGAGCACATTTGACAAGATATACACTAATATCAATTGACTTTAGCCTCATAAATATCTAATTAACACACAATAGCGATGCTATAATGGGATGTGAAAAAGTTTAAGAGGTTTTTTACGCTTTAAATTAAAGAAGCAAAAAATCGAGCTTCACAGTCAATATACATATATATATTGATACAAAAAAAAAAAAACATAATTTTGAATGCTAATATCGAGGCTCGGTTCAATGACACATGAATAAAAATGCCATTAAATCTTAAGCTGAGAGAAAATATTAAATCAGACGCTGAGAACTTTTTCAGATAACAACAGTATTATCGATCTGGATTTTAATATTAGCGGTTCTCGCGTTTGACGCCCTTTGATATTGCCATTGGCACTATCTTTAGTTGCTCATAAGCATTTACCACCAAATCATCATTGACGATTTGGCGAGATTAAGCAAACAAATCCAGATCTTAATGCTGAAAAATTTTGTAAAACAAAAGATAATTGATTATTCCTTAAAGAGAAAACAGCAAAATAAATAAATAAATAAATAAACAAAAAGAACAAGAACAAGAAATAAGCATGATAATGAGAAGAAAGGAGAGATAGCATGTCTAAGACATTACCATACGATCAACGTCCGAAATCCTACAATGAAAACAGTACAACGACAGCGTGCAGTTTTCTGACAGAGCCGATCGGTCAAACGTCACAGCAGAATCGACGGCACATCGGCGGCGTTTCGTCACTTGGCATCATCCCCGTGAGCGTTCCGTGTGGGTCCTAGCATTTCGCATTTCGATGATCGATCCCGCCGAAAATGTCGGGATAAAACGGCACAAGCGGAAATCAATAAAGAGGCAATCGAGTTGAGCCGGCAGAGCGTCAGAATGCGAGACGCTTTCGAGTATTCGTGGCCGATTAAGGACCTATCGGTCCGTACCTTGTGCTTTGTTCCAGAGACAGTGCCAGGACGTTTGATGCGTGGTGGTGCCCTTGGGGCCGCGCCCCCTTCTCCCGCGTGAGGACCCTTCCTGAGAAAGAGCGAGCGAGACAAGGGACAGAGTTAGCACTCGGAGCGAAGCGCGGAGCCTCGTGTCACCGAACCCGCTGCCAATAATTTCGTTATACCACGACGAAGGAACAACGACTGCCCTACGATCGTCGGGATGGAGTACCTGGAGTACCGTACGCGCAGGCCCTGGATTCCACACCGCGCGCTCCTTCTTTCCTTCCTTCCTTCTTTCGTCGCTCCATCTCGCTCCGGAGTTCGCGCTCTCTTCCCGTGGCTGACTCTCTCTCGCCTTTATCAATCCCCCTCGCCGACCCCATGCTCCTATGTAAACTTCCCCTTTCGAAAGGGAAGCGCACGCAGACGGCAGACCTCGTCCTGCACCACCGGGACGCTTCGTACCGAATCGTTGATTGGCTTTCTTCTTTTTCCATTTTTTCCCTTTCGTCCTTTTTTCTTCCTTCCTTCCTTCCTCTCTTTTTCTCTTTTTCCTTCTTCTTCTTCGTCTTCTTCTTCTTCTTCTTCTCGCTTGCTTCCTCTTTTTTTTTTTTCTCTGTACTTAGACTTAGAAATGGTCTAAGCTTCGACTTTCGAGGGTGGCCGAATTTCGTTGCATCTGTTTCAGGTTATTGTCTCGAAAATTAGCTGGGATTCACATGACCGAGGGAGAAAATAAGAGAGGAACTGTGCGTCGGGGTGAATTATGGAAATTTGGGCTCGATCGTGTTGGGAGCGGCGATGCTTTCGAATGAGAAACAGTTTTTCAAGGCTTTCAACGGTCTTTAGCTCCTTTTTAGAGAGAAAAAAAAAAAAAACTGCCACGAGAAAAAGATAAGAGTGATGAGCTGAATGGACAATTGTATTGATTCAAGTTAAACATAGAGCCGATAGCTTTGTTACGAGGAAAACAACTGTACGAAATTATGATTTGTAATGTTACAAAAGACGGGATTCCGGTTTTGCAAATATCCCCTTGATAGTATGTCCGTGTTGTAAGATAAATGGTTGTAGATTTTTCCTTGGTATCGGAGACTTCGTTTATTTACACTTGCACTGCCACGAAACATTTTATCCGATCTAGAATTCTATTTAAGAGGATGTGCGTGTTCGTGGAACACGAGGTTCTTATTAAAACTCGCCTTACACTTTAATCAATTGTTTCGTTGCTTATTTTTATGCATTAAATGCGTTGGATTATTGTTATTATAAATGGAAAAAGAATTTATTCATCTTACAATTAAAATTATTTATTACAAGAAGTGAGAATTTTATGGATACTTTATGATTATTTCGTGCGACAGCGGTGAATTTGTGGAATACTAACGCAGTGGAAATTTGATCAGAGTTATAATTGGTCCTTGATCAGGTTACCTGATTTTCCAGATCAGAATCTGATCAGGTTTGCCACTTCCATGTAGAGCTCTCAGATAAATTAGGCGTTGATGAGAAATTTACACTTTTTACATAAATTAGTACTTTGTTCGGACCAAGTTCGTTTCTTTTACATAAATTACGGTGGTATATTGTACGATTTAAAATAGATCTTAATAGCAATGAGTATATATTTCAATTGTATTTATTCTTTTTGTTTCACATAAAATAGACGTCAAATTGGTTCGAAAACCTCAATTAAGAAACAGTTTAATGAAAACTTTTCTGCTCGTCAATTAAAAGGTTAAGAATGAATTATTAAATCACTGATTGATTAATTGAGGGAATGTCAAGAATGATTAAATAAAGGAACAGTCTAATTTATTATTTCCGTTATCCTATAGATTTATTCTGAAGGAAAAAAAAATAAGATGACAAATTTCTGCCCTTATCCTTGCTCAAGATTCTATATTTATCTATATGATAATGAACTTTTATATACAGAAATGAAAGAGAGTAAAATAAATTTCAAATAAAGGTAAATTATATGAGCAGGATATAATTGAATCATCATATACTAAAATAGTGCATCTATTTTAAAATTGTATATATATACTAATTAGTATTTTTCATAGGAGACACGCTATTCTTGCAACAAAATGTTTACATATTTACTACGTCACTATAATTAAATGTCGAACATTTAGACATCAATTATTCGTAATATAATTTGTGTTGAAAATATAAATCTGCATGGTAATTGTCCAGTATCGTGTGCGTGTGTGTGTGTATTTGGATTTCAAAAAATAACACGTTTCTCTTTAATTTTGTAATTGAATTCTGTCAATGATATATTATTTTAACAAATGCCAGTTTCGAATTTTTAAAACCATAATTAACGTCGAAAAAGGAATCATGACAAAACTTCATTAGGAAGTTCGTTAAAATAAAGTATACATTTTTCTATGATTTGAGGTAAAAGAGGGATGATGTTAGGGTATAAATTAGATATTTAGTTCCTTCATTCGGAGGCAGCGAAATAGATAAGAGTGGCCTGCCGGATGGACAATTGTATTGATTGAAGTTAAACGTAGCTAACTTTGTTGCGAGTAAAATAAATGTGGAATGGTAAAATTTGGAACGTTACAAAAAATGGAATTTTGTTTTTGTAGCAGGATTTCATTCGCGTTTTCAAGTTGATAAATATTCATCGCCGGTTCATGAATGTAACTCAATGAAACCGGTGTAGATTTTTTATATGAGTAAATCGGATTTTTTAGCTTTCTGACTATCATTTTACTTGCGTAGATTTTGTGCCTTCATTTCTTCAATTCATTTTCCAATATTTTTTATTAAAAGTATTTGTTTTTTCATTCGCTTTATAGCAAAAAACTCTATACCCTTTTTGATTCACAAATTCTGCTTATAACATAACCATTCAAAGAGAAAAGATGTTGTATGAATAACTGTATAAAATTTTATGCATCATCTCTGTTTGCGTATCCACGAATGCCTGGATATGGAATGAACATGTCTGGTCAAAATTCAGTCAGTGTTTTTTGCCGAATGAAACGAACTTCAACATAATAATGTTCATTCTAATGTTACATAATAACGGAGTAAAGATATAATTGAGTAAAATTTTGTTCTCGGCCCCTTTTATAATAAAATGATATCCGTAGCACTTTAACATGACTTCGCTATTACTTTCATAATTTTGCATAAATTATAGAGGTAATGGTTCTCTGAATGAGATTCACAGCTCGGAAAAATAATAATTAAAACATTCGGTTTTCATTTTGATAGAAAATATAAGTACATTTAAATGTTTCACGTCATGAATTATGATTTCAATTAAAAGTGTCCGAATAAATAACATTTTCATAATAAGTCAATTTCGTAGAAGAAGTTCATCTAACAGTTAATAATTAACGTATTCCATTAATTTAACATTTAATTAAATTTTAATAATAATTTGGATAACATTTATTTTGATATTTCATTATAAAACCGAGGTACAAGAATGATTTCAAAAATAATCCAAGCAATAAATCTTTCCTTTTAATTTTTCTCGTCAAAGAGTCTCTATTTATAAATGTTACATTTTTTCATAAATTTAGCAAAAGGTCAAGATTTAATTTAAATCCATGTGTAACAATACGTAATTGATATCCAATCAATAACAGATAGACATAAGTTTGTTTCGTTGCTTCAACTAAACATTTCTCTACATTATTATAATTCTTATTTTATAAAATAATAATGTTTTCACGCAAGAAGAAGTACGAGTAACTTTAAATATTTTATCACTTCATACATCTGAACTTTTGTTCTGAGTGTGTATGCACTATCTCCGAACAAAATATAGCTTATCTAGCTTAACAAAAAATATACTGCACAAAATAGTTCAAAAGCAATTTCTGGCAAGAATTATGATTTTACGTCAATGTTTGTTTAAAACTACTATTTTATTGACATTCTTTCCAGCATTATCGTCTTTTTGTGCCTCGCGTGCTACCGATAATCTTCCTAATAAGTTACAACACTTGTTTTACAGCGCCGCTGAGGTAAAAGGCACGCTTTACAATACAAGTGCTAAGGATTATAATCTACATTTAACTCTTGTATTCAAATGTGTTAAATGAACATTTTAAATATTATTATTACTACAATTTTGTAATATATTTTCGACTAAATTTTAATGACTACATTTTAAAAATATCGATAAAGTTCTCCATAAAGTCAAAGGATGAAAAAAAAATTAATATGTTTTCAGAATATCTTTTTATCGTGAATTTAATTTTAAAATTTTCAAATTCTGTTTAGTACAGAATGAGGTATTTAAATTATTGATTTAAATGCATTTTAATATTATAAATATTTGATATGACACGATATTATCAATAATATTTTAACTGCGCGTTAATGCCACGTACGAATTTAAATGTACTTATTGGTTTTCTTTGTAAATATTTGAAAGTGTTTGATTCGCAATTAAAATTTATTGGCAAGTGGCCACGGCATTATGATCATTGCCTACAGCAGTTTCTTTCAAAGTACACAATTGATATTTTGAGTGGAGAGGAATTCTCAGTAATGATGTGTATTGTAAACCGATTTTTATCGGTATATTTCTATGACTATTTTCATTTTTATATCAGGATAATAATGATTATTTATACGCGCTTTGAATAAATTTAAATATTGACAAATGAAATAAATGATTATTATTTATTAACGTTATACTTTAAATTGGAGCTAGTTCCAATTTGGCCAATTCGTTTGTAACGCAGAAATGCATGAATTTATGTGGTATTAAATTGTTTAAATTATTAAATTGTTAAAATTATTGACTAATACTGTTAAGAATTACATGCAAAGCTAATGCACATTTTTGAAATATTTATAGAATATTTCACCATGTCCTATAATGTAAGTTTATAGTGATTGGAATATTATTCGATAGAATATTGATTTTATTTAAATTGATAAAATTTATGCTTGTTCCTACGAATGTTCCGAATTTCAATTTTGAAGAAACCATATTATTTAGTGAAATTTTAGTCGATTCAGGCATTTATATATTTCACTTTGCATATTTTTTATCTTAAATAATAAAATTTACACAAAATGCTATAAATTTGGCCTTAATATGGCCTTGATAAAATAATACAATTAAATTGTAAATGGTTCGGCAAGATTTTCTTTAGTTTAATTTTCCCATAAACAATAAAAATTGATATCATTTTGAGATCAAGGTTCTTATTAAAAATAAAACCTATCATTTTCCCATAAACAAAAAAAATGATATTATTTGATACTGTTTGTTTTATTTATAACAGTTAAAAACTTTTATAATTAAATTGAATGAAATGGATTTAAAAATGCAGAAACTAAAACGTTGACTATTTGTTGGATTATAAAATACTCTTTACGAAACTCCTTGTTTGATGGTGGAATTTCGTTTTCTTTAAATTAAATAAATCTGTTTCATCAAAATTTAGTCAAAACTTCTAAAGAAGGATGTCATTTAAGTGGTCTCTTCGGACATTACTTGTACATTCCACGTGTTACTTGCTTGTGAGCTGAACCGTATCGAGAAGGGAAGAGAGAGGATCCCAAAGAGACCACTGCGACAGCTTGAGTAATCTGAAATATTTTACCGTGGAAAATATCAAAGTTAAATTTTGTAATTCCAAAACAAACTGCGTAGCAGTTAGTCGTTTTAAAGAAAACTTCAGTTTCACGTTTTTAATTGAGTAATAAATATATTTGAAAAGTACAGTTTTTTTCAAATTGAACAGAAAATAAAGATCATAATGTTCAGATTGTGCTAAGTCTATTAAAAAAATTTCATACTCATCACAGTCACACTGTTTCACGAAATAGATATCACGTAAATTTTGGAATTTAATTAATATGGACACGGCGAATCAATTAAATATAAGTTAGATAAAAATTTATAATAATGGAAAGTTAATCTAGATTCCATAATGAAACTTTTCATTGTTACAAAATAACTTCAATAATTGCAGTATTAAAATAATTCACTGCTCTGAAGATTTTCTATTTTTTTAAATCTATCTTGCAAAAGAATTTTTTTAATATTCATTTGTATCATTCATTTTATATTGAAAAAGTCAAAAATAAACCCGCGGAGAATTATAACAACTTTGATTGTAAATAATACTGTAAAATTTTGCTAATAAAACGCAACACGCCTTTTAAGTATACACAAAATATAAATGCATTTATACATGCATAAATGTTTCATTATACATGTGATATATATTTGTGGAATAGAGTAAAGTAGTTAAACTTTAACTACTCCTAATAAAATTAAATGAGTTTATAGACTGAGTTTAAATTCTTTGAATTAATCTGAAGTTTTATATCAAAATTGATATTTTTTCATTTTTATTCTTTTTTTTTAAATTTAAGTATTGAAATAACTACGAAGAAGAAACGAAATATAAGATCGTTATTAATGGTACTCTACCTTACGAGACAGTCGCAACAAAAAGTGTACTTAGTTTTACCAATAATAAAGTCTTGTAATGGGAAATATAAAGTACGTTACTGCTGTGATGGGTTCTATAAAGTACAGGTGATAATTATGACATTATACTAATCGATATTTGTAAAATGCAATTCAGAAAATAAAATAAATGAATGAGAAACATTATACTTATTAAACTAATAAAGAATTTCCTAAAAAACAGTGTCTTAAACATTGCATATAAATATTTCTGCAAAATGCGAAGTTCAAAAATATAATCCAGTAGAATATACAGAAAATTCCATGCATACGCCGAAGTGTTGTAATTTGCTTAGCTTCGAGGATGTGAGACTTATAACGAAAACTATGTAAATGAAATGTCTTGAATGTTCGTAATGGAAATAAAGTTCTTGGGTTTTAAAAAGGCAATACAAGAAGTTTTTGAATTTACTTTATAAAAACTGCGATGAAACTTTGGCAAAGAAAAAGATTTTATTCGCTGTTAGAAATGTCCAATATATTCCATTTTTTTCTATTAAAATGTTAAAATAAAGAATGACAACAAATCTGCATTTCAGCAGATTCGAATTTTCATTGATGATACTTAATCGCGAATTGCCGTCGAAAGGATGATTAATGTAACGTCACTGAGCTTCGAATCAATTAAGTGACTCTTAAAACTTGGCTTACAAAAAAATAAAATGCAAAAAAAGTTTCACGATAAAATAAATTTCAAATGCAATTTATTTTATTTTTATTTTGCATTTCAAGAGAAAGATTGTGACATCTTTCTGGCACTGCAATTATCGAGCTTTAATGACTTTAGAGATTGAACGACTCAAATGTTTATCTACACAATTAAATGTTGCTCTCAATTATTTAATATTACGTTGACTGATTTATAGACTGAGTGAATTTTAATTATTTTATTAAGAGGAATTTTTAACTAAAGTTATGGCGACGAGAGCTGGAATAAAATAATCCGATCAGCCTTTATATTCGATTCAGTTATAATGTTTAAAGTAAACTAAAATAGAAAATAAAAAATGTATCAAAAATATAGGAATGTGCCACTTAAAAATTTAGGTCAAAAATCGTTGAGCAGAAATTTAAACAGCTTATTTTTTCGTATTTTTGTTTGAAAAATATTTGTCAAAAACTTTGATCAATATTATAGGAAAGTATTTCTCTTTTTCATTAGACTTGATATTTTATAGCATCTAAACTATTTGCACAACTTTGTTGGAAGCGTACCAAGTGGTTTAATTCAAACAAGATAATTGCGATTGTCGATTTATTTAGAACCACCTGTCGTGCGAGAACTTTGACGTAACGTTTGAGCATAAATACTGGTGTGCAGCCAAAAAACAAATCATTCTTCTGCTGAGCAAGCACGTGCTTCAACCATTGAGAAAACAGAAGTACGTTGGTCTGGACTGTTTTACTGAATAAGCAGGAATTGAGGTTGAGATTCAAAATGAAAGCATATGACCCATCACTTTTTTTCTTTTTTGGAAAGAATTTAATCGGCTTTATTTTTAATTAATTATATTTGCAACGATTTGCATACTGCAATATGTAATCTTGAAACATTTTATATTAATTTTAAATGAGTATTTTTTTTTCTTAAAATCCTGTTAATTCTTAAGTTAACAGAAATTAATGACACAAATTTAATTATCAAGACAAACTACGCAATTATTTTCCTTCGAGTAATAGCGAGTAATGAAGAAAAGAATCTGACGTCATTTCGTACCTTATTTAGAATTCATTGAAACTTCTTTATCCATTGCGATCCACATTTTTCTTATTTTTTCATTTGACAACTTGTCGAATTCTCTTTTGAGCCTTTGCTAACATGTTATAATAGAAGCTATTTTATAAAGTACGTCCATCTCCTTCATTTTTTTTCGCAAGCAAAAGCGACTCTTAGGATTTATGGCGGTTTCTGTTCCACTTTCATTATATTGTACTCAGTATTCCATCCGAATCGCGAAAAGATAAAAAGTCCTTTTCTTTGTGAAAATATTTGCCAAGTGATTAATTTCATATTTCAGCGGTCTGCCTTTTTGCATTCTCTAAAAACAAATGACATTTTTAAAGAAAATGAATTCTATGTATCGGAAAGGTAAAAATACAGAAACATGAAATAATTGTCGGATAAAATTGCAAATATTTTCCTGTATTTTGAAACTTTAATGAAAGCACCACAAGAATTTTTAATATCAAACGAAATTCTTGAAATTTCAAGAACCATTCGATGTGGATGTTCAAGTTTCTTCCTAAAAATTATTTTACATAGCTGTATTAACAAAATAATTTGCAATTACAAAAGTTTAATAATCAATTTTCACGATATCGATAAAAATTGAAACGTACCTTCCACTTGAAAGCTATTTCAGCAACATTTCTCGGATTCTCGAAACTGCGCAAATCTCGAGCATTGTTGCTGCTGCTGCTGCAATTCACTATATTTCATCCGCGAGTACAAGAGACAAAGTGGTCCACTGGAACGAGCCTTTCAGTCGCCATTGTTGACCTTTCTCTCGAACCTTATGAAGGTGCTCGAAATAGGAAAGACACGTCCATTGATTTTCTCGTAGTCGTGACTTTTGCTGATGGTTTCTCATCCTGATACGTCCACCTCAAATGAGCATTCCTGAGGGAAGTTAAGCAGTAATCTCAAACTATTATCGCGCATAGCTTCCCTCTCGCGTAGTTACCCAACTTAACTTTGAATAACCATTCGCAAATTTTACTATAACGTTTGTTATTAATTTGACAGACTTATTGCTTATTCCATTGTTTCGTTTCACAAAGTAACAGTTACTCTGATAAGCATATGGCGTTTGATGAATTTCCTCACAGTATATAATGTTAAGAGAAAACTTGTCTCCTGTCAAAATGTCATAACTCCTTTAAACGCAAACTGTATCTTTTTTCAAAGTTAAGAAAAAGATAAATATTTATGAGATTATATAAATATTCATTTTGCGTTATTATAAAATTTATATCTGTACGTTAAAAGAGAATCTTCGAAAAGTAAGAATTAATTTCAAGTTTCAGAAGAACTTCAGAGCTTCAGAACAAACACGATAAAATTATTTGTTTAAATGTAATATTAATTAATTTCTTTATCAATAGCATCCGTATTAATGACGTGAAAGTTACTTAATATTGTCAATTTAATATCGTTAATTTACTATAGAAATGTGATTACTCTTTTTTTATTGTAAAAAGGAATTAAAATCAATGTTAAAACTTATCACAGAAGTTTGTCGCAGTTCGTAGACACGAAGTTATTTTTTTATTTCTAATATGGTTCACAGAAAGGAAAATTGGAGCGCAACTTAATTACATTAAAACCCTTTTATCTTGCACAAAACCGGTGCATGATTGATTGATACTTCTTCCGTGATAAAATTTTATTTATTTACGAACTTGTTGAACTGCAAAGTTACACAAACCGGTTTATAGAGTTGCTTTAGACGTATTAATGATTCATAAATTCATAATATGGCATATTATATATTTGTAATGCTAACTCTCGAGATTAGGCAGTTAATACAGAATTTAATGGAGTTTATTGCTTTATTCTTGAAACAAGTATTTAAGTACTTTTTGGTTGAAAACATTGCATAAGAAATGCATCAAGTTGTTTTCTATTATTCGCACATTTTCTCGCATATTCTCCTCTTCTATTCGATAGCATAATTTATAAAGAAGTGTAACCTTTTTATTCAATCCTGTACGTTATAGTATCTTTAATCTTTTTGTTGTTTTAAAATAATTCATAATATTTACACTTACTTATCAGAGTAATCAAACACTGATAAGTTTTAATTACTGATAAATAAATAATCCTTTTGCGTGCAAAACGTTTTGAATGTTTTCCTTCTTAAGCTACTGTAAAATTATACAGTCAAGTTATAATTACACTTGGAAATAGCTTTGTGTTCGAGCGCTTTCTATTTGCGCAGAGAATTAAGATTCTTAATAAAGTCAAATAATGTCTGTACTGCATTTCAGCAGAGCAAACATTGCGAAAGGTGATAATTTATTCTAACGAAATGAGCCTCGGGTTTCGCAAACGGGAAAGCTAGACGTAGACATATGCGTGACAGAGTGATTGTATTGTCGACAATATTGCCGACCCTCACTACTTGATACCGCAATTATAATTTCATTCAAGCGTCACTTTATCATTCGTTCCTGATGTAAATTGTTACATAGTTTACGTTCAGTTTCGTTTTACAATATTAATGCTTATTATCTTTCTTAGTTTTTCATTTATTCCCTTGCTCTCTCGCTGTTAAATTTAATTACTTTTTATTGATTGCACATAAATTTACATCCATTTTGCTTTTATGTAACATCTCATTAAGAAAATTTTATTTCAGTCGCTACATTAATTTAAAGAAACTCCCTGATTATAATTGTATTGTGTTTTTTTAATTTAAAAATTTAACTAAACTTTTAATTGCAATTTCACGTAACTCGTTGGAATCAACTTATGTTTAATAAAAATGTAATAATGGCTTTATTAAACAATGTCAAACATTTAATGGCATCTGTACAATACAGGCCTTAACAATGGCCTTGGAGAGTTGACAATGCCCTAGTTAAAGACATTCGAACTTGTAAAATGTATTGTTAATGTTTCTTTTTCGTTTAATTACAGGTATATGGCAATTGTAAAACCACTGAAACCTCGAATGGGAAAGAGGGTGACACTTTTCGTGTGCTTTATCATATGGTTCGTCTCTGCCGTGATATCACTGCCGATGTACTTATTCCACAGAACCGAAACAGAACTTTATGCAAACGGCGACGTTAGGATTGTTTGCTTTGTCAAATGGCCTAATGATCTTGACGACGAATACACGTAATTATTACTATTATTTTGCTAGACAAATGAAACTCGTATTTAGAATTATAAACAATTTTGCAATTACCATTTTGCAAACAAATGAAATTATAACTTGTTTGAACGAATACAACATAATAAATAAAATTCACAGTACATTCTTAAACTCATTTAAATAAATAAATTTAATATTTCAATGTATTATTTTAACAAAATATTTTCAATTGCTTTAATATAATTTATTGTGCGTCTAAAGTAATTAAATAAAACTCGTGAAATTGATAAATTTAGTATAAAATAAATGTAAAATAATTGGTAAATGGTCAATTACATTCTTTCATTTAACACAATGAGATTAATGTCAGAACCGTCATGTTTATTGGTATGTGAAATGTTTTGGACAATTAAATAATTTATTGTAACAAGATTACTTTCGCGATTTCACTAACTGATA
The DNA here is from genome assembly GCA_022817065.1 of Probaryconus sp. ZL-2020. Classification (NCBI taxonomy): domain Eukaryota; kingdom Metazoa; phylum Arthropoda; class Insecta; order Hymenoptera; family Scelionidae; genus Probaryconus; species Probaryconus sp. ZL-2020. Next base: position 15,301 of record JABFQA010000191.1, read on the forward strand.
GAATATCATTCTTGTAATTGGTAATAGTTGGATTTACAATGGTCTAAATAGATGGCCTATTTTATTCTGATGTATCGTAACAATACGTTATTCTCATTTTTGTATATTTCATTATAAATATCAGATTTATAAATTACCATCATTATTTTTTCTTATAGATACAACATCGTGTTTGCAGTTCTTACGTACTTTGTTCCTGTTGTGTCTATGATGTTCGCTTACATAAGAATTGGTATGATTTTGTGGGGATCACAAACTATAGGAGAAAATACAGAAGCACAGCAAGAAAGTATTCGTAGTAAAAGAAGGGTAAGTAAAATAAATTTATCTACAAATTTTTTTCTCTGTACAAGAACATGTATCGAAACAGTTTAGATTCCAATTGTTATAAAATTGTTTATTTAAATTTATTCTAAGAATATCCTATAAATTTGTTATTATTCGCATTCCTTTGAGAATCAGTTATTATTGTCATTATTTATACTGATAATAGTTAACTGTGTCATCAACTCAATATTAAGTTTTGGAACAATTGTGATATAACTTGAATAGCAGTTGTATAGGTGTTGTTTGAGCACAATTGTAATACACATCACGTATTGGTACTGATGATTACAACTGTATTTGCACGTCATAAATACCATGACTTACCAAACACCAATAATAATTTGCTATCACTATTTTTACTTGTCTAAAGCATTAAACTTTGCGACAAAGTTATACAAATGAAAACTATTGTAACAATTACAATCTTAAATTTATGAATAAATAATATATTCACTTATAAATTATTATTATTATATTTAATCCAGATAACTTTGTAATCAATGGGTTAACATTCAATCGTATCAACAAGCAAAATATAATAAGCTGATTATTTCCAGTTATTGGATAAACGTCTGACAAAAGATCTTTTGTTCTACTTAAAGTCATAACAACTAACGGTATTTTCCCTGAAGATTCATCAATTAATTTCATTGCATGATCTTTAATTAATCGCAGTAATTGGCTACTGTATGAATTATTGAACTTAAGTTATTTGATACTCGTTATAATTATATACACGTAACATTAAAACTTCAAAACAGATATAAAATTGAACATTAAAAATGGATATTGTCAAAAAGTTGGCATACAATTTAGTAAAAGAAAATGATAATGAATGTCATGAGAAATGATATTTTTAAAAGGTGACAATTTGATGTTTTAATTAAATAGCTTCCCATCGTCACTCCGTGTCAAGGCATTCGATAAGGATTAGCCATACTTCCCGGATACTACAGAATCATTTAATTTCCCGTCGAATGTCATGCATTTCGTATTTTCTCAGGATGAAAGGATGTCATAGAGAAACTGTCTTTCCGCAGGCTACGTTCGAGTACTGGCGTCTGCCAATAATTTTAATGCATCTTACCATCACCGACTCAGCAAACATAGGCTTTCACGTTAGTCACGTATACACCGACCCTCATTGTACCTATTATGACTTGACTTTTTACTCCTACCATGCCATAATTACAATAGATCTTTCCTACAATAAGAAACAATTTTCATTTTTATCCCTTGCGACACTTTCCGTTTTATCCATTTCTTAACTTAAATTCTCATTGAAATATCTTTTAATGAATTTTTCAATATTCATAGCGATCCTGAAACTTTATAACCGCCTTACATTATTCATTTTGTAATCGATCTTTCACATTATTCTCGTAATGTAATGAACTATTCTTTAATCCAAGTAGAAATATCAGTATTAAGTCAGACATCAGAGTATAGTTATATTCTTGTCGAAACAATTTTTTCCAACTGATAAATAATTAAAGAAAAAACACTGTGCTCCCCTCCCCGCTCCCCCTTACGTACTTCCAAATGTCCTTTAAACACGCAAAATTCAATTAAACTTAGTTAATGAAAATTTAATTGCTCGTAATAATTTTAACGTCCGCAACAACTCATTGCGTTAGATAATACCGTATATCTTGGCCACGCGGTTCATTAAGCTATAATTTAAATTTAAACAATCATCGACGTTATTAGCATATATAATATTCAACGTCTGAATGTTCTCCGCGCAATGCTCGCAATTAATTTTTATTGTTAAGCCCTGTAATATCTGGTCTCGCGTGAATGTTACTTTGCACGCGTAATGTGCGTTAGAGCAGAAATCAAAATTATATGAACACCGCATCGACGGTATTGGCATAGGCATATGGTATCTGCTATTAAGCATTCGTGTCGCGATACATTGTTATCGGTAATTTGCATATTACGAAGGACTCCAAAGTAAACAATACAGCGCCGCAATCAAGCGTATGCAATACGCTCTCAAACTATTTATACGAGTATTTATCATTTGAGTGCTGGCGAACATTAATTTTAATTCAATTAAGTCATCCGTATGAATTTTTTGTTTCATAAAGTCTCTCGATTAGTTCCATATTTATACAAATGTTAAACGAAATGATCTTCATTGATCGTCTTGAAAATCCTTCAGATCGCCAAAGATCCTTCAGTATTCGGGTCTGTCAAACTCACATTGTATCAAAGTTATATATATATTTAACGGTTGAAAACGATATAACAGAATTTGGTGTAACGCTTCCTGGAAACTAATTTGCTTGACTCGACATCAGTTATCTGCGCAGTTAATAACAATTTAATTTCATACGCATGATAAATCTCAACTGCAATTAGCATCATCTGTGAATTTGTAAATTTACTGTTAGAAATCTGTAACTCGTTTTAATGGAACAAGCTACAAAATCGAACCGACAAAAATTAAATTCGCGTGAAAGACCATTCAGGATCAAAAACAACACGTCATTTAAAACACCTAAACACGATTACCAGCGACTTAATTACAGTTGTACATAATTTTGTATGAAATTTCAATGCGATAAGTTGGAAAAGCGTGGGCGTGACGAAAAGTGTTGACGAATAGAGCCTTTTGTTTTCACTTACTCCCTATTGTTTCTTTGCTTCAACGTTAAAATATTTCGAGTTGACATGTATAAAAGCTTTTTTCTCGTCACGATTCAGTATTATCTCATTTACGGTGGGTTATTAGACAGTATTAAACGAGAATAAAAGGAGGATTAATTCAAACATAAAGATTGTTGATGTTGTTTGAGTCCTGTTCGTTTAAACGCAATATTACAAAACTTTTGATTGAGTTTATTTTATTTCGCACAAAACGTCCTTTTTAGTAACTGTCATTAAAGAGGCGTTTGATTCATTTCATGTGAAATATCTAGCAAATTTTATGAAGTCGAAACATTGTTAATGTAATAAAACAATGCTTATTACTGTAATACAATTTCCTTGGGATTTTAATGTAATGAAAAATCAATATGTCAAACGATTGTAGTCCTTTAATTGAGTTAAAAGTGGTTTTCTGTTTTCAATTTGTTTATCAATTTTGATTCTAAAAGAACTGAAATTCTCTAAAAAATTCCAAATCAAGACGAAAGAAGATATCACAGCAATAATTAAACAAAGTTTATATATTATTTAAATATAATATCCAATATCCGAAATTATACGACTTAATTAAAAGTTTTACAAGGCGATTGATAAATTTTTCCAAGAGCATTTCTCTCGTAACTCCGAATAGAATTTGCACAATATCGCGTGATCTTTTAATTAACTGTAACTCTTGGTCGTTTTAACAAATAAATTTGACAGTCGTGTCATGACTGTGTTTCGAATGTTGGAATAATCGTTATCAAGATTAAATGAATTATTACATTTCAGTTATTGATTAGAACAATTTCAATTGGAGTTGGGAATGTCACTGGCGTTTAAGTGGAATAATGCGCACTGTAAGGTCCAAATGGTGTTATCGGATTTCACATTATATATTAAAGTATATATACTAGTATCAATCCAAGTCGTACCACAATGTTATTAACTTTCCAAATGCTCCTACTTCTAACCACTTAGATTCAAGTACATTAAAGTTAGACCTTAGGTTCCATCAAATAGGGTTAACAGAACAAGTTAACTATCGTTGTCTAATACGTTCAACAAGTTAAACATTAGATTTGAAATGGTACACATGTTACCAAAACATATCAACATCTTAATATTTCAAAGTTCAAACTTCAAAAGCAATCAGTCTCGTTTCACATAAAATATTTTTTAACTTAAATGTATAATTGACACTTTTCAATAAGAACAAGTTTAATATGATTAACAATTTCATCTTTGGTAAGATTATAGAAAAATTAATTTTTTAACTTTTTTTTAATCATTCAACTGTATCATTATTCGTAGAAAATTAGTATTTGACAACTACATTATACAATTTCAATTGTGATCTATATTAAATAGAATTTGATAGGTTATATTATTAATTAATAATCTAAAATCCAGTGAAGTGAAATTATATAATAACAACGTACATGAGAATGATTTTAATCAGTACTATTTTATCATAAATATTAATTTCATAAATCAGTTTAATTTATATTTCAGTAGTTATATTTAATATGTTTATACGCGAATACGAAACGACATAATTCGTAATAGCTATTTGTATCCACATGAATACTGGAAAATTATGAATGAGTAATTGTATCATGTTTGCTCTGTAATGATTCAATATAGGAGGAATAACAAAATTATATAAAGGTAGAAACTTACATGACAATTTTATGGGGAAAAAACTCTCTTTCAGTTTGTTCGACTCTTGTTAATCAAGTTAAAAGGAAAATTAATGAAACTAATTTTTAAATAGAACAGTATGTTCACTCAAATACAATTACGAATGAAGTGAAATTACATTGTTTTTAATTCTGTGCTTCTTGTAAAATGCAAAACGATCATATGAAGCTGTGTTTTCAAGCGATTAAATGAAATTTCATTCTGCTTAATTTCTCAAAGTAACACTGCAGAGTTTCATACTTCCCAGAGCGTATTAAATACATTACGAGTATTTGCTACCAGACATTTACGGTGGAAAATTGAAGACTCTCCCAAAGTGCATATATTGATCAATGAAGTTATCTCTATTATTATCATCAAAGATTCAATTGTCATAACGGATGATATATCTTTGCATAAATAAATTATCAAGAAAACTGCAGCTAGTGTTTGATAAAAAATTTTACCTTGTATCTTCTATATCGAGATTTTTAAAATCTCTACTTTTTTTTTGCGAAATAAGACTTGGGAGAACAATTAAATTTATCACAGTTATAATAATGGAATAAAATATCTTTACATGCCTCCAATTTCTCACCGAGTAAAATAAAATGAAGATTTTACTTTCTTCGAAAAAATCTGATTTACTTCCACCAATCTTTTTTAAGAGTGCAGTGTAATTTATTCTGACAAGAACGTGAAAGCATCGATAAAAAAACCGTCACGAAAAATTGTGAAAATGTACAATCAGCATTGAAAGTGATAGCAACTTCCTTTAAGACTGAAAACTTCTAATTGATGTCGCTCTTTTAAAATCTAATCTCTTGCTTTTTTTGAGAACGATAACATTTCAAAAAATTATTGGTAATATATGATGCATTGCAGTTTTTTGTACACAATTGTGTCGTCTTAGTGCAAATAAGAAAAAAGCTTTGTTTAATAATTGCCCACATTTTCATTGCCTACTTAGAATATTTTAACTTGTGAAATTATATTTTAATTTTCAATATTAAAGGAAACATTTAAAATGCAGATTTTTCCAATAATTAAAATCAGTCAAACAGACATAGAGTAGAAAATCAACTGATGAAGCTTAATATCAATTTACGAAGAAGTATAAATCTGTTAAATTATTCAAAAGAACATAGATTTTATGGTTTCTTTTGCAGAAGGTATTTGAACGTATTGTGTATCTTATCTCAGTCATTATTTTAGCAGTCATAAAACTAAATGTAAAACTGTTTCTGACGTTATTTATTCGAAATTTACTTGAAGATGCATCTACATCACGTTACAAGTCTGTCAAAATCAGAAGCAGGTCTTTACTCCAACATTTCGCAATGCATAAAACAAAGTTCATTTGTTATATTGTTCGTTTTCGGCAAAATATGAATAATGAAAAATTAAAAGTAAGAAACTTTTATTATTGTTTATTATTAATGTTCGAGAAAAATGTTAAATTTAGCATTGCAAAACAAAAATTGCAATCAATTCTTTGACATATATTTCTAGTGAAACTATGTCACTGTATTTATTCATCAAGGATTGATATGTCTAGCGAGATAATACCATCCAAAGGCTATGCTTGAATAAATTTATACCCGAATCCATTCTTTTACTTATGTATGCAATTTGGAATTCATGTATTTTTGCGTACACTGGAGCGTGCATCCGATGCCTGTCTGCAACTTTGCCAATACATGCGCATACGGAAAAGACGAGCGTTTTGCGGAGCAAAGACGATTTCGGAGTTCACTGCCACGTGTAACAGCTCGTGTTAACAATCTGTAATAAGACTGCTTGAAAACACACAGCCTCCTTTGTCAAGAAACTCCGAAGTCACAATTGCCCGTCATTTCCAACTCTTCAAAAATGTAATAAGCGATATATCTACTGTTACAACCTAATAATAACAATTTCCTCACTTACTGAAAGTTATCCTTCTCTTTTGAAGAACACTTTGTTACTTTTTTTTGTTCTAAATTATTGTTGATTTAACAAAAGTTTTCGGTAAAACGAAATTTTGTTAAATCGACCAAACTATCTTGTAAGGGTACGAAATTCTCTCGTGGAAAAAGATTTTGTTCAAATTTATCAAAAACTTTACGAGTCTCTGAAAGTGTTAAATTCAAATTATGCCAAAATTTAAAGCGAACGATAATTATTCATGTCACTTATTTAATGACAGGATAATTGGATATACAAGCAATTATAGAACCATTGCTAATACTAATTTTGATTTACTGTAATGCAATATATAATTAAATGTAAATTATAATTGTTTCGCAGGTCGTCAAGATGATGATCGTTGTAGTTACAATATTTGCGGTTTGCTGGCTGCCCTTCCATGTGTATTTTATCGTCACGGCTATCAAACCTGAATACACTATATTGCCGCAGATTCAAGAGGTTTATTTATCTATCTATTGGCTGGCGATGTCAAACAGCATGTACAATCCTATCATTTACTGTTATATGAATTTAAGGTCAGTTTTATTCGCAATATTCTTATTTTCATAAATTATGTTTTTTTTTTTTTTAAATAGTTAACTCAAAATTATTACAGTTATACACTGTGAATAATTACAGTCTAAAAATATCCTTTACATAGTCCTTGTTTATCGGTGTATATAATTTATAAGGTAATCCATTAGATAACAGTAAACAATTCAATAATTACATTTTGTTTAGATATTGTTTCATTGGTGAAAATGACAATAATAATTTCAATATATACTCTATTTCGTATGAGTGGGAAGAGATCAATTTGTTCTATATAACTAATATGTGGCCCTCAATCATTATTTTAATGTAAATACAACCGTAGATTATTTACAGTTAAAAGGGAAGTTGATACTCGTAGATTAAAATTTCTCGCGAAGAGAAATGACTTAACATACATATACACTCGGCAGAAATTACAGTACCACACTTTATTTAAGTGTTTTAACTCGTGCACCAACGATAAATGAAAGCAAAATTTTTATGTTCACCCCTGGTGTAAAGTTTAAATAAAAATGTTCTTAAGTATTATTTATGCTGAAGCTTTATGCATTCAACTATATATTTTAAAAACCTTAGATTCAGAATACTAAATAAAATTATTTAAAATGCAATTTCTTACCTTTTTCTTTTTTTTTTTTTATTTTGTCTTGATCATATTGGATCAAGTCTGTTCATTTTAAATTAAATCTATTCAAAACTTAATAACTTGGAGATTATCAGCAAAACGTGTGAGATGTAATCTAAATACTATGTACTCCTGAGTTTATCATATGTTTATTTGTTATTCTAATGAATGAAATCCTTATGTAAAAGTATATGTTAATAATGTAAAATAACATGCAAATATTAAGTTTGTTACTGAAGTCCTCATATTATTTGCGTGTTATTTCAAAACAATAATCATGTATATTACAATATAACTTTATAATAATAATGTTTTTAATTTATATATTAAAGATGTCAAAGTAATTTGATATTTCCAACGTAACTTTATAACGTAACATACTATCACAAATTATCACAGGACTGCTAATAAACGTTGTAAAATTTAGTATATTATTTCTGTCAGTGTAGAGAGATACTCTAGTCAAAATTAAATGTATTAGCAGAATATGAATGTTCTTGTCATTAAGAAATTATGTCGTTAGCAAAGCTATTCTGCTATTAAAAATTCCAGTGATATTCTCATCAAATGTATTAATGACGAATTGAAATAAATGGAAAAAACTTGTTAAAGAGATTTAATATATCCTAATTTTTTTTTTAATATAAAATTTATTCATTCATAAGTTATTATATCAATTAATATAATTTTTGAGAGGTAGAATGCACATGAGAAAAAACAAGAGACTTGTGTTTTTATACTAATAAGTAACAGGGCTTTACACAGAATCCATCCCTATTGAGATTCGTCCTAGTACTCTGTTGATGAAATCTGTGATTTACCAAAAGCGGAAATATCGACCAGTTAAAAAAGACGCAAAAGAAGGCAAAGCCCTAAGACATAAAGGCTAGATTACATCACACATTCCCCATATATATAGAGAGAGAAAGAGAGAGAAAAAAAAGAAAAACAAAAAAGTGAAGAACAACGTCTTGACCATTTTTGGTATCTCTGTAATTTCATGCTTATAAAAGAAATTCTTTCTACCTAAATTCTCTTTACATATTTATGTGAAAATACTTTTATACATTATCTACAGGTCTGGATAAAATAATTATGTTATATATTCGAAAAAGGACTGTTTACTGATCACTGATTTAATTTACGTGTATTTACATTTTCCATAAGTCGAAATTATAGTAATTAACATGTAATGAAATTATTTTTTTTTTAGATTCAAAATTTTCATAAAAATTTTCATAAAATCTCTCCATTATTCATGCCATATGTCATCACTTGTAATATAACGAACATTATTAATAACATTGTTA
>JABFQA010000192.1:0-24315 GCA_022817065.1 Probaryconus sp. ZL-2020
TTAAAATGAAAAAAAAAAAAAATTATAAAAATTTTTTCAACGTTCGATCGAATTATAAACAATTGTTAATAATTAATGGACTGTGTACACAGTTAAAAATGTACATTAAAGCTAACAATTTTAATTAAATTTTCCTTAATTTTCATGATTCTTTTTTTTTTAATTGAGAACCACTGCTCTCAGCTATTTTCTTCTAGTTTCAGCATCAATAATCTCATGTAATTATGGCAGAAGATAACAAAACGTCAATTTAAATGTTCTGGGTGGTTTAAACCGGGTTCATTTGTCATCATAAATCCATTAGCTGCAACCGTATTCATATATTCCTATAAAAATGTCAAAGTGAGTTTTTAGCGAAGGAGCAATGCGATGACGTAAAAGAGTGATGCACCTCGTCGGTTAACTTTCGCAGTCGAATAATTCAATACTAACGGTTGATGGCATTGCTCGATAAGACGACAATCTTCAATTCTAATAACACCATTTTCCATGCCAGTCGTAAAAAGCCTGACGATTCTGCAATACAACGATGAAAAAGATGAGAAAAAGAAGACCGCGATAATAACTCTAAGCAGATTCTTTTCATTACGACTATTGAAGCGAGAAATAAAGTTGCGGCCGAAGAAACGCGTACAAGCAATTACGGGAAACTTGATGTGCGGTGATTTCTGGGAAGGGCATTGCGGAAAAAAAAAAGAAATTACAAGAAAAAAGCAATTAAAAAATAAAATCCTCGCGAAATCGGAAGAGAAGAAAGATCGTTGACTTTTATCGGGCGATTTCTATTCAAGTGCGTGCGCGCGCTTAGACTTACTATGTACAACGAACTGGTATTCGACGTTCAAAAAAACATCAGGACCGACCACCAATCGTAACTCTCGTCGAACCTTTTGAAAGATCGATGTAGTTGCCGCGCGATCTTTAAGGCGGAATCGAGCTTTTACGGGCTAACCGAATGAGATTCGTAACGATCGTTTTACGATCGACAACGTACGTCTGCTTTGAAATTGTTGTCAATATTGTTCGTTAGAATGTAACAACCCTCATTTGCTCGCAAAACAATATCTACGAACAAATTGATGAACTATGTAAAAAAAAAAAAAGGAAAAGGAAAAGAAATGAAAGATACAGAATTAACAAAAATTGCGTAGATTTTTTTTTGTGGTAAAAGAACATTTGAAATATCTTACGCAAAAGATTTTCCTAACGATTACATTGTAGAAAATTACACTTCGAAAATTACCCTTATTCATTTCACAAATAGTTTTTCTGAAACAATGATTCATTAATCACTGTCCGGATAAAGGAATGTGAAATTATACAAACATCTTTCAAAAACTATTATGCGCAACGTTTTAATTAATATAACATTAACGTAATGCACGTTATAATAGTCGTGGAAGAATATTCATTATTGTGAAGGTAGGAAGATAGAAGACACACCCTTCGAATATGTTTCCGATCGTTAATATTATGATTGACGTACTCGATTCCCTGACTCTTTGCGGACATAATGCAGAATGAAAATGAAATGAGCTATGTGTATTGTAATATCGTTTAGAGTAGGCTGCGGGGTAAAGGTTGAATCTTTTCTCACTTAGTAATAATTTCAAACTACGATTGTTGGGAAGAACATTATAGTAATGATTATCAAGTTTGTGTCTTTTTCATCCTTGTAACATATTTGTATTCAAATTCGTATTGAATTAAACATCTATTGAAATCTATGTCAATATTATGTAAATTATAAAGTGATATCGCACGCACATACGTGTTCTATATTATTTGATTAGTCAGAGGAATAAGAATGTATTCCTCTAAAACTGAAATAACATTTTGTTTGAATTCATTTGATAATCGGTGAACAAAATTTTGTTGAAGAATGAGAAAGAGTGTTGATGTGTATGTGTTAAGTATTGGAAATTCCTTCGTCCACGTGAAATGTACAAGTTCAAGAATGTGATAATATTTTGGACTTCGTAATATAGCCAGCGGGAGCGTTGGGTTGTTGAGACGGACCTAATGTAAAACAAACGCGAAAGCTTATTTTTCCTTACCTTACTTAACACATACATAACCCGAACGAGTGTCTGTTAAATGTTATATGGCTATTTTTGTGCGTAGACACGTGTCTTCTTGTTTTCACAGTCCCAATATGCATTAATGCTAAAAACAACTTTTATTAGTTATATTTTTATTGGAATTTAAACGCTAAGTCTACATTGAAAAATAAATAAGCCAAACATGCCGCATGAATTTCATGAAATACCAACTTTTTTAAAATATATTGTTTAATAAATTTCTCAGAACAGAGAAAACAATAATAATCGTAATAATAACTATAGATGACAAGTGATAAAAAAAAAATCCGAATACTGTTGTAATTGCGTAATAAGCTTTCGATCAACTTTCCTCTTCCTTTGGTTAACGATTATTACTGATATTCCAATTACTCGTCTCGATGGCGCTGTTAATACAAGCGACATTGTTTCGTGAGCATTTTATTTTATTTTAATTGATCGAACGCGAATAATAAAGATTGCACGCGACATTAAGTTTAATGATGGCGCGTTCGTTATCACGCTATGCCAATAGCGCGATCTTCCTGCGAACCTGAATTTCGAAGATTATCGAAACCCGACGTGCCGGTATTTCCTCTGTTTCACTGTTCTACTTTTCCTCCAAAGCGAATTCGCAGCGATTAATCGGCTCGGCATCGAACCAGCCCGGCCGACACGACGCTCAAAATCATTCCACACTGAAGGAACCATTCTTGCTCCTCTCTTCTCATTCGACCGCTCGTTCTACGTTCAAATTGATTGCCGAATATTCGCATGCCGCTAAGATGCCACCGCGCCATTAACTGATAACAGCACGCCCTGCTCTGGCATAAACGGGACCATCTTCTTGTCTGTCGCCCGCTTTATTCATCTTTGTAATATCAATTAATCGCACCTCCTTTTGATTATACTCAAAACCGGTTATTTCACCGGAATTTGCGATTTGTACGCCGACGATAAGACCCCGGGGAATCGTCTTCAAAACTTCGACCGAATGTTAGATAAATTTTAAAAAACGGTCTGACAAATATTTAATTTTATGTCGGAAATTTAGATAGAGTTGAGAAACTTTTGAGATAAGTAATATGACAGTCGGTTACATTTCGATAACGTTCGAGTTATTGTACGGGTGATGGGCTTAATTTAATGAGGCTGCGAAAGAAATTTTAAAGAAAACTTTGCAACGGATTTATTGACGTTAAATGATTATTGTATAACGTCAGAGGGCTTCTCGTAAATTCTTAATGTTTTTGCTTAAAGCTTTGAATAAATGTAACAATGTCTACAATTATATTTGCATGGAAATTGTATCTTGTGAAAAATGCATTGACTTTAAGATGTTTAAAACATCACCGGTCGGTACGCAATCGTATTTATTGAACTGAAAACCTTTCACATTTTTATTTGAAACCAATAAATATATCGACGTAATAATCCTTAAACACTTGAGTAATATACAGTTATTAACGTACTAAATGCATTGGTACGTCAAATTTAACGGCAATACATTTTTTATTGTTTCAAAACATTCGTGGAAAGTATCAGAAATACATATCTTCCTTCACGTCGAGGCATTAATATAAAATATGACTCATAACAAGTATTCCGAATAATAAAATTAATTACGGAATATCAATTGATACTCAATAAAATCTTATTTACATTAATACTCAAATACTTAAAAAGTGAAATCTTCATCAAGTTGTTCATTCAAGGCTGCAATTCCGTCGGTTGCGACTTGCAAGCCTTGTCGTATGCAAAGTAATAAAATGTCTAAAATATTACTTTATCCATTTCGTTTATTAATGAAAATAAGCTTGAATGACATATTTCCTGCAACTTTCACGGGCCGAATAAAGTACTTTTGCAATTGTCGACAATGATGCCGAATGAACAAAATTAAAATTGCGTATCTTCATTTATCATTTTCGAAATAAGTATGAAATTACCAGCTCTTATAATTATTGCTATTGTAATTAGTAATGTAAATTTAAAATGTTTAAATAATGTGAAAATGGTTGTAATTATATTGGACTTTTTCGTTTTTTAAAGAGTTGACAAATTATGAAAACAAGTTTTTCAACTACACGCGGAGTATAGACATAAATACTCCATGATAATTTTATGTAACAAAATGTTATATAAATATTGCTTATCAAAATATTTTACGCACAATTCAAAATGCACTTTCATTATTATCATTTCAGACAATTATCTCCATCAAATTCCAACTCCGTCATCAAGACGATCCTTTTATTATTAACTTAACAGTGCCTTATAAAAAATTAACTACATGACAATACTGCTTCATTAGATTAACGTAAATACACCGAACATATTTTTACATTCATGGCAAAGACAACCAAAACTCATCGATTCGTTCTGGTATTCGAATTTTAGGAATTCGCATCTACGGGATTGAGTCGTCGGTGGGGATTATCGTTTCACGCGTGGCGTCCGCGAATTAATTTTATTTATGAGAAGTCGAGAGGTGGGAGTCGCATGAAAAAAAAAAGGGTCAAAAAATGAAGGCGGCGCGACGAGGTTGAGAAAAAAGGTCGGGCAAAAAAAAAAAGAAGGAAAAAAAAACGAAGAAGCTCGGAGCCAAGAATTGCGACAAAAAACGCGCAAGCAAGCGAGAGAGAGAGATGTTATATGCATACGAGACGCGTAGGACAGAGTTTTTTGTGCATTTGCGTCTTTATGCCAGCGCCTTCGCCGCGGCGTTGAATTATTAAAAGCCATCCCGCTGCTCCTGGCTGAGTCACTGCGCCAGTATCCTCGGAAACGCGACGTTCGATGCGATCGACTTGACTTAACGAAGTCAAGAGCGAGCGCGATCGATCCTACCGATCGACGAGGATCGACGCAGATCGTCCAGCTCAGTTAGATCGTTAAAGTCAATACGAGAATCGTCTCGTCCATTTCCCATTGGGTGTCCCACGTTTGTCTTCGTGAGAACCCAGGGGATTCCCTTGGAGGTCTTACTATCTAACGTTCTTTGCGAGGCAAACGAAAAAAAAAATCGATTCAGGTTATTGTTGCGACAATCGATTATGGCGGTTTTATGATAATAAGGATTCGATGACAATCCCAATGGCTGAAATATTAGAGTCCCGATGCCACAGCAGTTTTTGTAGGAGGTGAAGGTTCTTGTCGACGAAAAATAAATTATTGAAAAGGAGCGCTTACGCTATTGTAAAAAAGAAATTAAGGATCCATTTGTCAGGTCTCTGGTGAAATTCTGTTTTATGTTCTCTTAAAATAATCAAAATTTACTGTCTCAAAGTTCATTTATAATAATAACGAGTGATTTTTCTTTTTTTTTTGTGAAGGAATAATGTCATAAGTATAGAAAACAAGATTTTTTTTTACATAAAATAAATGTAACATTACTAGTTCTTGATAAGACTTCCTCGGATTTTTGATACCCATTAATTAAAATTTCATTTTATCACAAAAACATACTGATTGATATTTCCAATGGAAGCGATAAAAAAGAAATGTCGTCAAATTTCAAAGACGGCGAGTAAGTAAGAGAATAAAACTGATATCAAAGTGGGTTCACGAGTACGGGTGTCCGGTATTTCTCTTTCTCGCACACAATAAGATATTTATCATCGAATGGGAGTCGAGGCCGTGGCCTGAGTACGAAGTCACCATTGTATCTACATCGAGTGATGCATGGCCGCAGAATTGGTAGGAATTGAAACTTGTTACCGCGAGGAGGCAGATATCGGCGAGATTTAAACCCTGTCCCTCGTGCCGCCAACGAGATAACGCGCGCTGAGTGCATTTGAGAAATAGGCTATGATTTCACAGGTGATTTCCGCGCTTTTGCTCTCCACTTATTGCCCCTCTTATAACTCCTTTTATTTTGCGCCTCTTATCTTATTACGATTCCATTATTTTCGCCGAAAAGTTCTGCAATTTGCAGAACGTTAACGTTGTTATCCAAATTATCTCGAGTAATCGAAAGTTATATCCCGGTCCTTTAGATAAGGTTCAGCATGTTTTTGTAGATACAATCAGAACCGTGTATTTGTTAATTCAATTATATATCTTAACAGTTAAATTTCCCAACACGTTTTGATTTAGATGAATGGTTTCCAACAAGAAATTTTTATTTTCCTTTACTTCTTGTAAAATATCCAACGTTGACATCGATATTCAATGATAGAAATAGATTCTTAGATTAACGTGTTTTTTTAACTAAACCAATCGAGATCAGTTGGAATTAAACTTTCATTGGCACTGGAGTTAAAATTCCACTTCGACAATAAATTTCTGAAAAATCTTTAAATATTCTTACAAATAATATAACACTCGGTAAAACTTTTTAAATTGATCAAAGGAAAAAGAAAAATGATCGAGTGTAATAATCGTGGCGTTATACGTAACAATTCGTTTAACAGAAATTCCTGAAATAGTATCGTCAATTTCCATGAAATAATAGCGTCGATTACGGTTAGCATAATCCTTTATTATTTGCGTAAAAAAGATGGGCGCAAAATAAGGGTGGATGAAAAGGGTGGCAGGAATGCTGACAATTTATTAAGACGATTCACGAAGATAAGGAGGCTATTCAATGGGCGGTCGAGATCTCGGTTTGGATTTTTTCTTGGAGTACATAGCCGATCCCAAGGACTCGATAACGACTACTGTACTGCTTGCCGATTGCCGCTCGGCAGGTTGCCGAGCTCTCTTGCCCGAGCATCAGGGGGACACAGAAATTTGTATGACCGGTATGCATTTGTACGTACCGATTCGTAACAAGATTCGATTCGAGATTCCACCGTAAGACGTGAGCTACGGATAAATACTAAAACTCTCTCTCTCTCTCTCTCTGCTGTTTTGTTAACGTTATGCTTTCAAATAACATCACTTATCAACGTATTTACGATTATGGTTTTGCTATGTTTTTAGTAGCTTAGTTTTATAGATTGTTTCGTTTTATTGGCACTCGTTTATTTGATTCCTGGTTGTTGGAAAACTTGTTGAAATGAAAAACAGAGAAGAATCTTGATCGACGATGGTTTTCTTCTGTTTTAAGAAAGTCTGTACTAATCAGAATGAAACTTAAAGGGATTACATTTGATTTCTGGCAAAGTTATCTTTAGCAATGCATTTTGTAATTCCAATACTTTGTATGAGATTTTTATAATGATGATGATTATAAATAATGTACTTTAAAATTGATTGCATGCAATATTGTTTAATAACTACTTGTTGTGTGCCAATGACAGTGAATGTAACTTTATGTAAGACTTTTCTCGGTGTAGGAAGTAATGTTTTGTTAATGAATAATGTATTGCTTCCTCACATACTGATCACATACTGATAATACGTTGACTAATTATTGTTAATTAAGAAAGTCACTTCAATTCATTGTCAACTGCTGCCGACAGTCAAAGGGGTTGTATGCAATAACGTTGCACACAGGTATATTTTCTTGAATGCGTCCCACGTCTTCTGCTCGCCCACACTAATATTAATTTTATTAGGTGCTGCTCTTCTTTAGATTACGGTTCAGGACTTTATTCCAATTGCCATTCAATTACACGGATTATTTGAAATTTAAATTGTAGTCACATTAATTTAAAATCTAATCGTCTACGTTCATTGATATTTATTAAATGTTCATGGAAATGTAATCTGTACATTAAGTGATTGTCATTTTGCAAACAGATAAAACGATGAAAGAAGATATGAAATTGCTTTATATGTTTGTACAAATTGTAGGAGTGGAAACGAGAATAAGGTTAATAAATAACCATTAAGCCGACTGTTAATTCAAATGAAAGCAAATTTGTATGTATTTTTAGTTTTTAAAACGTAAACAGCTTGTTGATTCACAATTAATTTTGGAAAGTCGAGTAAAAAGTGAAATTCTATTTTTCTCTCGAAAATAAACGTTAATTAATTATGATCTTTCTTTTTTTTTCACATTTCCTTAATTATTTATAGAACTGGAAAATAACATTTTAATTTAATTGCATTCACTTTTTGAAATTAATCAGTTAATTGCGTGAAATATATTTTAACTTTTTCAAATATAAATATCATATTTTAGAAACACTCTGCTCTAAGCTTGAGGATTGCAGAATATTTATATGAAAGATTTTAGAGCTGATTGTAGAAAAAGAAATCAAAGGAAATTGAGTGCATTTAAATCCGTTACAGAACAAGCCTGTGCCTTTTAAAAGCGAATAAATATAAAAAAAAAAAAACAAAGAATTTATAAGAAACAAGATAATTAATCAAGAATGCTACTAAAGAGTGATACACAATCAAATTACGAGACCTGTATTTAAGCTCATATTTTTGGGACACACCCGAAAAATCTCTAGCGAAAAGAAGCGGTCGTTTTTACGACATATCAATTCGTCACGCAACGAAAGTCATTAATAATCCGTAAAATTTTCGCACTCGTGCAACATTTCGTAAGACAAATTGACATGCAATCGTGGCCGTTCGGTTACGATTCATCAAACAGTGATGAACCGTGCGCTCGTTGTTATTCTTAATGGCTTTTTTGCTCGGAGCATCTTCGCGAATCTTTTCATATCATCGCGATATAAATTTAATGCCATATTCGAATATATTATTTTTAATGTCTTATTTCGCTAATTACAGTGTAAAATCACAAGACTATTTTTTATCAGACGTTCGACATTTTTCAAACTATTTCACTGTGTTTTATTAATTCATTAGTCAATAATCCAGATACGAAATTTCGATAATTTATTGATTAACGTCATTCATGTAATAGTAAAAGTATTTTCTTGATAATCATTTTTTTTTTTTTTGAGAAGAGATGAAAAATTGCCTGATATATTTTTCCGTTTACAAAAGAAAAAAAAAAAAAAAACGTGAGATGAAATCCTTAATTAAAATTGAATTCAATTTTTCAATTTTTGCGAATGCTCTTGACCGATGAAAATGAAGTGCAATTAAATGTAGCATTTATCAAAAAATTAATTATACAATGTCAGAGTATCAAAGATCTGTCCTCAATTCGAATTGTGCGATCAAGATTTTGTTTTACGTAATTTCACGTTAAAAGTGATATTCGTCTTTTCCTTATCCAGCACAATATAAACATTATCAAAAGTACTCCATAATAGTTGGTGATGTCGAAACCGCCCGCTATCAAAGTGTCCATCGATGAAAAGCTTTCACCAATAATTTTAAAACTCATTTATCATTGCGAACACTCGTTTTGCATACGTAGAACCAAAAAAAAAATTATTCGCATGATCTTAATGTTGAATTATTTTCTTTTTCCATTATAACTTATATTATGTAAAGAGTGGAAATTAATGCTATTACGTGTTCAGTGAGTAAATCATTTAAAAACAATATCTTTTTATTGTAAAACTATTTCTAGTATTCTTCATATTTGCTATCAGCGTTTGAATCAATTTACATCATAACTTTCGTATTAACTCCTTTAAAAAAACCGATTAATCAATTCCATACTTTTTAGTAAAAAAAAAAAAGAACAAAATAATTGCAAAAGTAACGTACTGTAATTTCATCGAAAATTTGTCCGTTTTCAATTAATGATACTTAAAGTAAAAAAAAAAAAAAAAAGTGAATGAAAAGAAAATGGAAAGGAATCGAGTGAAGTTACTCGAAAAGCACATTACTGCGTATGTAAATGAGAGTCAAAGATCTCGGAGACGTCCTCTCGACGTCGATCGATAACGTGCGTGGCTAATTGCACGGCGCGTTACATCACGCGAATTCGACTAATAACCGGCGAAAGTAGGCATTTGCCGAAAATGGCGTGAAAATAAAAAGAGCCAAACTACGACTACGCCGGCGTAAAGAGAGACGGCCGAGAGTGCGCGTTTGCGCTTCGCATAAGCGCGCGTTATTCCGATTTGCGAGTTGAGAAACGAGATGAGCTCGAGGAAAACTTAATTCGCTTGACCCAATTGAGAAAGGGATTGACGTTTCGGGCCCATAAAAGGACCGATTCTTGTGCCGCCGAGAGTTTCTGTTGCTTTTACGCATGATTGCAATGACAAACCATGCACACGTCGCTAATAACATTCGAGCTTCATCATCACATCACAAAACAATAACGGCCATTTTTGCGAACTTCAAATTATCGCGCAATTCCTTCCCTTTTCTCGTACGCTATTACTTATTTACAAATAGTCAACTTTTACAATCAGCATTGTAAATTTGACATATTTGCGAATCAATACAATTTTGTAAATAATCGCTAAAAAGTTTGTATTGTACTTTTTTTTTTCTACGTTCATCGACTCTATATTATATCATTCCACAATACTTTCTCATTGACATAACATAACGAGTTTCTTAATGCACGAATAACTTCAGAATCACGAAGAAAAAAAAAAAAGTTTAATCTCAAATACGAAACTTTAATTAGCATTACAAATATAATGCAACAAAAAAAAAAAATTGTTTTTTCATGTAATATGCATTCGTAATAATCACTCTCGTTGCAACTATTACTGCGTTAATGAAATCAAGTTGAAATAATAATGATGAAATTGGATCTTAAAAAATTCACGCGCAACGTAATGTTTATTATTTATCCGCAAACGGTTGAGTGACAGATGTAAATATTCAAGTTATACGAGCAATGCGGGTAAAATTGACAATGTGGATCAGTGGGTGACCAGGAGTTTCAAGTGGACGTTTACGCGTGGGAAGTGTTAGTGGGCGTAAGTCACTAACAGTGCAGTCGTTGCACAGTGGCAGATATGAAAGGGAGCAGCTCGCCCTATCGATTCTATTCAAACTGCAACACTTAACAGTCACAGAAATATAGATGGCTGATATTTGTAATCGTTGGCACGACAGTAAAAGATAAAAATTGAAACGATTCGCGTTTCCAGATAGAAACATTTGAATTCAAATGTAACTCGTTTCACAAATAACTAAATTATTTTGGAAAATGGAGGGAACGTTTTAACAGCAATAACGTTGGCGAACAGAAGCCGTGAAAAGTTAGTAAACAAAGTTAACAAGCAACTCGAAATGGTGATTCAATCGAGAAGATACCTCGACCCAGAATCACCCGCTAGCCGCGAACATTAAGCGCTTCTCTTCTCCTTGTTTTTATCCCCTGTTTTTTCTTTTTTCTTCTTTTTTTTTTTTTCAATGCGTCACTTCGCGAGGTTATGAGAAAACGCTGCCGATCTCTTAAGGCTATCGCGAACCAATCGCACACGAGGAAAGTCTCTATCGTGGCAATTTGCAATTTAACATTGTCTCGACGACGAAAATTAACGATAATTATCTACGTCAATCTTATTCTTGGACAATGATCGTGAAAGATATCAACTGATCGTGTGAACTGTTTTTATTGGCCGTAGTATTATTAGTGCTGTTTTCTGTTAATCTACATTTTTATAAAACGAGCTTTCATTTTTATCAGTGGTATGTTATTTTGTACACATACATTAATAAGAAGTTCAAGATAAAAGTTGTTATAGGAAAGGTCTTGAAGAACTCATTCTAAAACTTTTGTTGAGTTGCTTTCAAGGCAACGTAATTGCAATTTTCAGAAGTATTTACTTTAAAAGTAACTAAGACTTTTGATAATCTAAAATTGAATTAAGTTTTTAAAATTCTATATTTTTGCTTAATGATCAAAATTCCAGGTAAGACACGCGACAAAATCTTCATAGGATATCCTCGCAAGAAGGTCCTTCCATTCTCATGTTTCTCTTTCGACGTATTCAAGCATAACTCAACGATTTAAGCATCATAATCAGTCATAAATTACACATAAAGAATCAATCTCACAGTTAATGTTCTTATTTAATTATACATCATTTCCAAGGCTTAAGATTTTACAAATTCATTATCTCTGTTTTTGTCCCTTTCGTCATTTATCTCTTCTTACTTCAATCATGATGATTATAGTTATTTTCGAGTCATAATCTCGCGTTTTTGCAAGCCGAGGGAATCAAGTGGCAGAATCTCGTGAGGAACGCAAAGCCTTCGTCGCTAAACGACTCGCCGAGTGCACTCACTTGGCGTGACAAACGAACGATTTGTAAACAGACGGATTGACATGCGAAAGAAACAATGGAAATTAAATTATAGATCCTCGCTGAGATTGCCATTTCATTTATATTTATGCAACTTGCGTTTTTCCGCGAGGTAATTACTGAAAGCAACTGCCTCGTATAATTAACCGCTTATTATCCAGAAGCTCATTACAAGATGTAGATAAAACAGAATGTGATCAAACGGCTGTGCAACAGTCATTTAAATTACAAAAAAACAACTTTTTCTCGCTTTTCGTATAAAGACGTTTAATCTAATCCGACGTTTCCACTAAATTACAGGTTTTGTTTTCAGTCCCGCTTAATAAATAATTGGCTTAAAACAATGCAAGGAACATAAATAATTATTTTATAAATAAGTTTATTAGGAGTCATTCAAGCATTAAGTATAAATAAAGATTATTTGTTAAATGTAATAGTCCGTAAAGTGCATTTTTCAGATGCTCGGAGCCTATATAGGTGAATGTAATATTTCTTGACAATTTATATGCTTGTAAAAAATTTTTTGCCATACACACGTACTGCTCGAAAGCAAACGACCTCTTCGCACCAATCTCAGTAGATTTCGATAAAAACCGATTAAACGTTACCGTTCGTTCGTTCGTTCGTTCGTTCGAACAACATTATTATCGTAGCCAGTTTGTGCTCGTGATTGCGCCATTACCGAGTTACTCTGTCGAAGCTTTAATAATGCCCTATTTCGCGACTTTTTCTCTTAATCGTTATTTCCATGTACTTGTTCGATAAAATACATTTTTCGTACTAAACCTGATGGCTATGAATATTGCTCCACGACGAAGTATCAAGGGATTGTGCGATATATAAAAGGTCAAACGAGAGAATGTAGGAACATAGGTTGTGGTGAAAGAAAAACGCATTAAAGATATTTCTGCTATTATTTCCTTGATGTTTTCACACTCTTTTTTTTTTTTTAATCATCTTGCAAAAGAAATTTTTATTCTCAAACAAAAACAAATTTATTTCACTTGCATTAAAAAAACTATCAATAATTGGAATACATTTTTTCTGTTTCAGGTGAGTTTCTATTGATGACTTCAAAGAGTTTTTAAATCTTCAACGCGAAAACTGGTATGAAATCTAAACTGAATAACATTTTCCGTTTCTAATGTACAAACTGAACGAAATTATATAAATCTCCAACATTTCTCATCGCGAACAGAATTTGCATAATATCCTTACAAAAAATATGCAATAATTTGTCCGGTAATTTAATATTCATTGCACAATGATAAATATGGTTAAAGGAAGAATTCAAGTAGAGATACAAAAAAAAACATATATTCCCTCTAATTTCATCAACATTTCAAATAAATACTTGTTCATGTAATCTTCGCACAATTTACCTGATGCCGGACACTGTAGACGAGTAGACACGTGTCATGCAATGTCACCGTTATTTCGTACATAAAGACCCTTGACTTTATGTCACGTCATCACTTTCACTGTCATCGTTGTAATAAGCTGGCTTTAACTTCTCTAATGAAGTGAATAAGTGATGGATTGAAAGAGTCGTGACGATAGACAAGGACTTTCTGAAACGAATTGTTCAATTTTTAGGATAAACATATCCGAAAGAAAAAAATTGAACTGAAAATTTCAGATATTTTTAAAAGATCTTCGTTCATTTGTTACGCAACAACATAATCTGCTTTACTTCGCTGTGCTTTTTAAATGTGCCACCTGCACATTTAAAACAAAACAAAAAAACCACTCGTTATTTATTATTATCTGCAACGGGAAAAATATATCAGGTAAAAAATTGCGCGACGCATTTATAAATTCACGAAAAATAATTATTTTCAACAGAATACAATTTTTTACTTGCAAAGACATATTATTTTTAAGCAGAACAAATTATTGCAATTTTTTACTGATCTGTACGAAATATCTTTTCGTACATTCTTGTCTGTTTTATGTATAATTTCGTTTATTTATCAATTAGACGTATTTTAAAGCGTCAGAATGTAGTCATTTTATGTAGTCAGAAGATTTCGAAGAGTTACTTGTCTTGGGGTCCAAAATAAAGGGACCTGGTCATGTTTATTTCCCAAGTTACATCTACGAGCATTCGTTTGTGTATAATCTCTCGCGTCGGCAAATATTTGTGCGCTTGCTCTTCTCCTCTTTTCCGCGTCGTCCTTTATTCGGACCTTTTGCTCCTTCGACCACCTTGTTCCAAGGAATAACGTTGTAAAGCTTAAACAAGGCGACTTTGATTTATGAGAAAATCGAGCAAACGTCATGTTACGCACCAAACGAGCATCCAAATGGCGAATATGAAGTGAGATCTCACTTCGCGAAATTCTTATCTGAGTTCATCATCTTTGAATCACTTGATCTTATCGGTAATTCCAATCGAAATAAACTTACAATGAACCGTCCAAAAATTAAACATTACATTAAAAGAAATAGATTATAAAAAAACAAATTACACGGTTTATTATCTTAATTAAAGATAATGTAATTTTTGAAAGAAAATCGTAATTTTCCAATAACAGTACACGTTTCGATGGTATGCAATAATATCTTTATTAGCCTTTATTAGTAGCTCGGCGATCAATTTTAATTTATAATAGCGAAATAAAGTAAGAAAAACTTGGTCGCTCTGTCTCACGTGCATTATATTGTTATTTATGCACGCTTTCACTTCGATATCACAATAAAAGTCTTCAAAAGTTGTCCTTCAAAAGCCAATTAAATTTAAAGTCGCCGTCGATCTCAAAGATTTCGCCAAATAAAAAAAGCTGTCCCTAATTTCCGGACACTGAGGTGGAAAAAAAGTGGAAGCACGTCTCGGCGCATAGGTGTGCGTGGGAGCAATATTTCGGTATACTTTAAAGTTTCGTATCCTCTTGTGCATTCCGCTCAAGAAGGGTCGGCCTGCAAAGAGATGACGGCTGGAGTAATAAGCTACTTGCTGCGGTCAGAGTACAAAGTGATATCCAAGAAAGATCACTGCATGCGTCTTGCTCTCTCCTTACGTAACGTAATCTAACATAAGGATGCAATCTTGAGTCACTGAAATGACATTAAAACAAGCGAGGTCACAAAAGTTGAACCAGTTTTGTGCTTAATGCAACGAAATTTATGTCATTATACAATCCAATTAAGCAAAACTTTTGCCATTGAAAAATAAAAAGAAAAAAAAGAAGGTTTAATGTACAGTGATTTTAGGGTTACGACTAAGGTTAAATTAAAAGTGCTTTAATGTTTAAAGTTGTTATGCTAATTAAGCAGTGTTTTTTTTTGTCTTATAATAAGATGGCTTTTTTTTTTTTTATTATTATTACAATTAATTAGTGTATTAAATGAGGACAGATTATGAATAATGTAAGTACAAGTATGTGTCGTCGGTTATATAACAATTTACAATGCAATTTTTTAAACAAATGTTTGGAAATCTCAATGAAACAATGGTTTCTTTGAATCTAAAATACATTAATTTTTTATATTAAAAAAATTTTCCTGATTATCTGTGGATCTGATTTCAGTTAGCCTCGTCTCTGGATATAAGAGGACAGTCTTGTGTTTATTATTCACTGCGAACATTTGTTAAACTGAATTGTAAATTGATAAAGGTAGAAAGAAGTCAGCGACTGGGTGGAATGCATCTCTTATCTCATAATGACGACGGTGTCGTGTGTCATCGCCGTGATCCGCGTGCTTCGTGGCGCGTGTAACTGAGCTCTCCGTTTGTTTGTTAGCACGCGATCGCTCGTTTACACAGTGTTTTATTGCTCGACTCCACAATAAGAGAAGTAACGAAGCATAAACGTTAACCCTCTAATTGGTGATTTTAAATATTCACGTTACAATACGCATAAATAAATTATTGCATTGCACGTGAAATGTTCGCGCATTCAGGAGTATCAGTAGACTGACGATAAATTGAATAATGCCACGATTCGCATGAACCGTTTTCGCGTACGTGACACGTAATTGGGTTACGATTTCTCCGTTGACATATTTCTCTTTCTTTCCGTATACCATTCTACACGTTTCGTGCATGATTGGATACTGGAAACGACAGTTCATTCTGACTTCTTACGGGTTTGCGAAAGAAGAAGAAGAAAAAAAAGAAAAGATAATCATTCGAATTCCTCATCGTCATTTAACCGAAAGAGATACGATGCTATTTTTTTTTTTTTTTTAATAGTTGATTAATAATGTAAAATAAAAAAAATGAAGTAAAAGGAAATTTTTTTTACGACGTCAGTTGTGAATGGCATTGCGATACGGTAGTTTCGTTGCGGTTAACGACGAAATATCGACAGTGGATTGGCTTTGCGGTCAATGCCATTCATTTTTTTACGATTCGGCGCTTATGATCGATACATAATTAATTGGCGTGGCTCGCAGCGCGTCGGTATCTCGGCGATGCGACACGCGCTTAAACGACTTTGTAAATGAATTGAAAGATTAGCTATCTGCCTACCTCCCACCTACCCGCATACTTGCTAACCTACCTATCTACCTTCCTACCTTCTTTATGTACGATATGCGTTCGTTTCAGCTACCGAGTCTCCTCGCGTGGGAGTTTTCATTGATAAACTAACTCAACGCGAACGACGCGTAACGAAACGCTTCATAGAACAGTATAAGCATTAATATTGAAATAACTATAAAAACGCTCAAAACACATGATGTCATTTCTATATTCATTCATTTCAATTTGCCTCAATAATTATTCAGGTTGTTTCTTTGTTTTTCACTTTTTTTTTTTTTTTTATGCGTGAAGCTGATTTTCAACGAATTTTTTATTATGCAGATGATCATTGCACAATGAACTTCACCATAAAATCTTTGAAACGAATTTGCACAAAATACTTGTTAACAATGATTTTTTTGCATTGAGTTTTCAGTAATAATCATTTATAAAGATTACAGAAATATCTTAACTTGAATTCCTTATTGAATATTTAAATTTTTAATCGAAATTCAGTCAACAACTATTTACAATGATCATAAACCTCAGATCCTTTCATCTCCTCTTTTGCAACATCCGGCGATTGAAAAAATGTATCATACAAGTTTTTTAATAAGTTTATGATTGATTTCATCAATTTCAAGTGCGATCATAACGCCCGGCAGGTGGCTCTAAAAGATGTTCCAGATCTGCTTCTCGTTATACATCACAGCACCTCGGGACTATGATTAATAGATGAGCAATTTGCCCGCGAATCCAAAAACGCGGCATCTTCAGAACGAAGAAGGGAGTACAAACTATCCGTCCATATCGCGTTTGTGATCGCGCAGATTGTAGATAATGAAAGAGAACGCGCCGATAGATCGATCATCCTCGTATTGGCGAAAAGACCTTATTACGCTACGGGAGATGCAAATAGTTCGATCCAATGGTTCCTTATCTGAGGCTCATTATCGCACTTTTTCCTTCCCCATTGCGCATGCGTGTCACATTAATCATTGGGGAATTGAGCAGAGCTTTTAAGATCAAATAACTGCGGGAAATCAACGTTCATTTTCATGCCTTTCTTTTCTGTCATTTGTGCTAATATTAATGTAGTTACTTCATTGAATGGTAAAAAAAAAAAAAACTATTCGAATTACTGAAAACGTAAAAAAGTCGGTTATTGCATTCGACTGTATTTACGCAAATGCAAATCTAATGTTCATAAAGTTTCTAACGATTTACAAAAAATGAAAAAGTCTGTAATAAAGATTTAAAATAAAATGGTAGCGGTTTGACTTTCTCTAACTCTTTTACTGACGAGGCTATAAACAAAACGATGACGCATTTTATAAATAAACGAAAAGTTGAACGCGAGATACGTAATCAAACACTGATAAATCAAAAAGAGTGATTTGCATTTTAGCGTCTTCATTAAAGTGTTAATTGTCGGGAACATTTCCTTCGGAAATCATAAAAGAGAAATAGCAAACATTAAAATAATCTGCATCTACTTAACGATACCAGCGCAATAAATGTTAACTCTAAATGATCGGTTACACAATGGACCTTTGCGAAATGTCCCGAGGTTTATAAACAATATTAATATATTTATAGCGAGTAGTATTTCTAGTAGATTCGCCGTTGTAATTGTAATTCGTTGAATAAACACTTGAAATACTGCGGCGTGGTGCGAAGTGGCATAAATTTCGTTCGTACGAATAATAAAACGATAAACGTAACGTCGGTTCATGGCGCGGCTCGTAATCAAAGCGCAAAAGCCACGGCGTGTCGTAATTGCGGCGAATGAGCGTCGACGTTCGCGCTATTACGTTCTCAGTAGTCGCGAACGCTTATGCTCAGACGCGAGCGCTCGCTCATTCACCACCGACTAACGATCCGGTTATCGAATCAATGAGATGCATAATCTACGTTATTAGCCTTTCACATTTATCAATGAAATTCAACACGTGACAAAATCCAGTTCATTCATATTAAAACATACGTTATGCTACACTTTCGTATTATACACTTTTGTTCATTTTTTTTTCCAGTTGAATTATTCAACGTCTATTTCCTTGAATTTACAATCGAATTACATTAACACCGAAAGGACAAATTAAAGGAGAAAATAATTTAACAGAGATTAATGTTAAAAAAGCTTTGTTGAAGATGGATTACAAAAAAATTTTTGGCTGCATTTTCAAAATGCACTACTTAACTTGCTTTTTAATAAATTATCGTGATACATAATTTTTTTCTCAATCAATTTCCATTCCACGAAATTTCTCGAGCACTTTTGCAAAGTGCTCCCATTTATCGTAACTTATAACGAATGATTTAAAAAAAAAAAAAAAAAAATGATATTTGTTGATATATATAATACACTCGTTAAAAAGAGTATCCCAGAAATCGTGGTCCATTTCGTGTGAGCCGATCTTGATTTCGAAAACAGTATACATAAGGAGCTCGATTTCGCGCGAACGTCAGGGAGTTATATCAAAGCGGATAGATTCAAAGAATTCAGATGACAGGCTGCTACTGGTCTCGTTAGTCGCGATTAATTGCGGATCGTTCCGTTAACGAGCGTCATTTGCAATGGTTCTTCTTTAGTCGTCCGCTTGTGTGTGCTGTGCCTCAAACTTTAATTCGACAACACTCGAACAACACACGAAACAGTTACACTACTTTTTGTACCCGACTTTTTTAATTCCAACGTCTCATGACTTCAGAAACAAATTTTCAAGAACGCGCACACACTTTTCATCCTTTTACAATTTATTTATCTTTATTACGTTATTAATTAATAATTACTCCGACGAAGAAATTACAATAACTCATTAACAATAATTCACGTTGTTATTATTTTCAATAGTTAAATGTTTAAATGTAATTTGTTCAGTTGGATAAAGAAAAGGTGAATGTATTTTCGGTGCGTAAACATGTCATTCTAATTTGGTCTTGGCATGGGGGTAATTTCGTGTCCCGATCTGTCGTTTTAAGTAAATGCAAATAAAAGTAACAAGCATTGAACCGAACCGTATCACGTTGTAGTCGAAAAATGACACATTTTTATTCTGGAAAGTTTTAAGAAAATTTATTGGACACATTTTATAACCACTTTGTCAAGCGATGTGAAAATTTAATTACTCGGCTCATATATATTATGTACGCGTACGTCATTCTGAAAAATTAGTTTATTTTAATCAGTTCATTCGTTTCTTAATTACGATGAATAAAAACGTAAATTAATTTTAATTAATGAAGAAAGTGCATTCTTTATCTGTTGCATTTTGGACGTTGCGGTTAGTTTATGGCCGTGTATAAATTATTTATCAAACACGAGGTACAAACGACTTGGGTTATATTGTAATTTCGGATTAATACATTATTTCTTGAGACGTACACGCGTAGTATAGAAGCACGTCAATGGCCAGTGATGCATTTACTTTTCAACGCGAACGTTTCTACCTTTTTACCCACTCCGCATTTCACATACTTTTACAACAGATTGCATTTTTGTCGCTCATCCGTAAAAACCGCTACTGTTGTTGCTTTATTGCAAGCACCTGCTCTTTCACCTCACATTTCGAAATAAACGGTTAATTATTTCATTTGAAATTTATATTTTTCGACATTTCATTTCATTATCATATTATATGCACTTATTATTCATCATGTAAATTTCATGCAAAAACTTCTTCTTCTTTTTTTGTCAAAACGTAACAAAGAATTTTTTAAAATAATATCCACTAAATATTCTTTGGAAATATTGTTCGTTAAAGAATGTGGAAATTATTTCTGATCGAGATTGTTTATCTCAATTAAAGTTTGTTGAAATAAATGTTTGAATATTCATGCACACAATTAACACAATTTCACACTTTATAAAGTTATAAATACCGAAGGAACATTTATTGAAAGAAAAAACAAAGTCACATTCCTTTGAATTAAAATTTAATATTCCTTGTGTAAAAGTGTCCTTTTTTTTCGTGGCACGATAAATTGTGATTGTAATGTAACCTCTGTGGAAGTCGTTTGGGCTGGATTCGCACCCAATTTTCGTGCAAACGCAATGGCCCTTTACCGTTCTCTAAGTCTTTTTGTCGGTGTTGGCTTTCGGATTCAGCAACTTCCACTCGGCTAATGAGCCAACGGGCAATAAAAATTGCATTGAGCGATCGTAAAAGTGGGACTCGAGATTCATGATATTATGTGCCTCTTGCAATTCGGATATTGATTCCATACGTCAAATAGCAGATTCCGACATAAAACTTTTTTCACCGACTGTATTCATTAGCATGGGGTTTGTTTAACATGAAACATATTTTCAATTAGTAGCAATTTTTTTTTTTCTTTTAAATACTATAATTAATTCAAAACTTCAATAATTTTTAACAATTGTTTAATAATTATTAACAATTGTTATAAACAATTTATAATGACTTTTAAACTTTAAAAATTTAATTTCCAGCAAAAGAAAAACTTTTGAAATTTAAAAACTTGTTAATTAGAATGAATTAAATATCAGATTAAGTATCACTGATATGTTGTATTTTCTGCTGGCTATTTCCTGTCAGTTTCAGCATCATTTTAATGTTATAACTAAAATGTATGAAAGATAGTTTATACGAAGTGTTCTATTTTTGTAGCTTGTGGAAACTTTTGTTTTAGTTATAAAAGAAGCAATTTTTCAGATACACAAGTTTCCCTGATATTTAAGATTATGCATGTCTCCAAGACTGCTTTACGTTACATTCATTTATCACTGTCAAATTTCTTAAGAACTGTGTCGAATATTTTATTTTAATCTATAATCCACAAGAGTTTTGAAAATGCTTTTCTTTTCCGAAGAAAAGTCTATGTAAAACTCTGACTATTTTCTGATTTCCTTTCACATTAAAAATACGATAATTATCAATTTTACTGTAACAATTAAATAAAATAAAAAATGTGCCATGAATCATGTCATTACATCTGATGAAAAAATTAGTTGCATAAATATATTAATATAGACCTAATAAAATAGTAATAAATTATTATTACGTTACAGTTTTCCATGAGAGAGATTTCGCTGAATTTGAGTCGTGTGAAATTGTAATTTCAACCTCATCAGCGCCTCGCTCTGTAGAAACATTAAGGATTGTAAAATGATCTTACAATTCACACGGCGCATTTGTTTTCGATTATATACATGTCGAAGCGTCAAGCTAATGTATCGCGTCCTTTTTCCCGAAGTAGTTATATCATAAAATTTCCTTCGCTGCAGGAAAGCTATCTGTGAGGTCTATAATGAGCTTGTTTAATACACTGTTGGTGTAAGCTAGATTTATGGATATAAAGAATGAAATGATTTTGACTTCACACGATGAAATACTTATGTACTTAAATTGACTATAAATTCGTCATTAGGACTAATTGTTAGATATTAATCACATCAATCATTTAATGTACATTTACATCTTCATTTCCCGTTTTTTTTTTTTTTTATATATATATATCAAACTTTCATTTTATAATTCGAAAGTTTTTAACGACAAGAAAAGTTTGTGCGTTATGAAAATCGTTATTTATAATAAATTACAAATTATAATTTTCAATGTAAAGTTTGCTTGTTTTTTTTTTTTATTATTTATTTATTTGAAAAACTATTATGAAATATTTCTTTGGAAGTGTTTTATTGATTTATCACAGAAGGAAATGAGTAGTAATAAATAGAGACACTTATGATGTCATCGTATATAAAGCGTGATGTATTTTCTAATGTCAGGTATATTAATTTATTCCTAATAATACAAGTTAATTTTCTTATTAACTTTAATTATGCACGAAATGTACGCGATTGTCAAATCTCTCCTCAGATAAAAATGCCGACATTTGAAACGACTTCTCGTTCGTTTTGCATATTCTATATGCGGAATACACGTATTCCTCGATATAGTTTACTTTTGTAAAAATTTACGTTTGTAACTTTTAATGTCATTTAACTATTTATGAAATATTATTAGCAATAAAATAACGTGATTCATGTTTCATTGATTTTTATTCACGCGTCATTAACTAACAAATTAATGTCAAGTCATTTTTAGAGCAACTTGTCTTTCTTTACATATCATAATAGCTTTATGTAATTTATGGGACTGTTGATTGGTGGTTTCCCAATAATTGATTTCATTAAATTTCATTATAATTAAACTGACCATTTTACTGCAACTGTTACATCATTTGACAGTAATTATTGTTTATTTTAAAACATTTCAATGTTTAGTTGCAAGAAAACAAAACGAAAAAAAAAGAAAAAAAAGGAAAAAACAAACAATCGGATGTGATGAAAATTTGGATAGAGTATCGTGGCCTTCGCGAAGAAGTTGCGTCAATGCGCAAGACACACCGTGGCTAATAATCTGGCCAGGGAATATTTCTTCCCATGCTCATTAAGAGGATTGCATAAGTAAATAAGCAGATAACTAAATGCACAAGCGAGCGGGCAACTGAGCTGAGGTGAGCTGAGCTCTCGTACGAATGGAGATGCATTAGCGTTAGCACCGGATCAGCTTACGCACGGTCGAGGCCGTCGTCTGTTGCGCAGGCTGGCGCGTGTGTGGCGCGCGTACATATAGGTATTAAATCGCGATTTTCTTTGACGAAATGACAGGTTAGGAAATAAACGATTCGACCTCGCCCAACCGAGTGGAAAGATTTGAAATTCCGCGCTGCCGCGCTCGGTCGCGTAGGCGACTCGACGATTCAATGGCGCGTGGCCAAATAATGCCCATTATATATTCTCGATGCTCTTATTCATTGCATTCGATATACGTTCAGGAAGATAAAGTTGTTCGGACAGTCTACATCGTTCCTTTCATCTCGCTTCATTGTTGCAATCCCACAAATTATGCGAATTCCCGTTTTCCGACGAAAAAAGACACGCGTCGGAACGAACACGCGCTTCTTAGTCCTAACCATTCGCTCACAATGTATCTTTAGAAGCTACTACAATGAAGTACCTTTTGCACGAGCGTTAATATCGCTAAACTTAGAAATCCAATATTTTATTCCAACGTTAAGGAAAACGAGGTTGCCTCTAAACACATTTTGAATAACAGAATCTTTTATTTATTTAATGATCCGCGGATGGATTTGACATTTTGCATTGAGAATTTACTTAATTGTTATTCGCTTGAGTCTTTGCGGAGATTTGGCTGAGTCGAGATACGACTAAAAAGTAAAAGAAAAAAAAAAAAAAAAACAAAAATGGGAAAGAAGTTGAAATTTATGTTATTTCAATTTAAATTTCACAATTGCACTGTTTGCTGAAATTTCGTGCTCGAAACTTTTTGTACGCCGGTTTTATTACCGTAATGAGTGGTGCAATAGATAAATGCGTGAGATGTCGAAAATAGTTGTCAAATATTTAAGATGCTTGATTTCTGTGTCAATTCGATACGAATCGGTAAATCGATCATGTTTTTCGTGACTCCGCGTTCAACGACATGCCGTTTCATTTACGACGACCGAATCATCCTGTTTTTCGATCGCAATTGAATTTCTCTTTTGCGATTCTTCGTCGAGTAATTGACGCACGTCCAAATCGCATGTCGGTCGCAAAAAATCGCTAAGTATTATCGCGCAGGGACACTAGTGATGTATTGACACAAACCAATTATAAACTTTTCGAGGAAGCTCGTTTGTAATGATCCACTTTGTTCGTAGGACTTTAAATTGCTTTTCGTTGAAGAACCACGTCAAATGATTTCGCGTGTCCTCTTAA
>JABFQA010000193.1:0-24305 GCA_022817065.1 Probaryconus sp. ZL-2020
AAAACACGGGCCGCCAAGGTTTTTTAAATTATGTTTTCGCCAATCTACCAACGTAATTGTTATATTGGGATTATTATTTATTGGGGCCAAATTGTAAAAGCCTGGTTAAAGTTTGTATAATTATAACTAATATTTGTACATGTTTGGCCCAAGTTTGCAACAGACTATCATTTTCACACGAGGTTTTAAAAGTTAAAAATATGTTAATAAGTTTATATATTAAAATACTTGGCTCAAAAACTGATTTCAATTCTTTTTTAAGTATAGTTTTTTCAAAAAATAATTTTTCAGACAAAATATTTTTGTGGGAAAATAGTTTTTGTGTGATTGTTGATTCGAGGAAAAGCTTTTGGAAAAAATATTTTTTTGGGACGATTCATCCTTGGCTCGTCCTTTTTTTACCTGTAAAGGTTTTTTGGGGTTTGATTTCACTTCTTTTTGTAAGAAAATTAAATACATATACTTGTAAGTGTAAATATATATCATTATTATTTTTAGTATCGATTAAGACATCTTAATTTTATACTTTTACTTTTCGTGTCCATGTTGCGGCACTTCGGATTTACAATTTTTCTAATATCAAAATATAACAATTTTTAGAATTTCTTGGCCACGTAGTATTTTTAATATTCGCGTCATCATTAAGAACCCATCCTGATTTATTGTTTCTAATAATTGCAGTATAATGTCCGTTTTCTATGTTATTTCCGTGATGATAAATAGAACTAATAACTTTATAAGTATTTTCATTTAATTTTAATTTTGTATTTGGTACAGATTTTATTTTAAGATCATTAATTTTCTTGCAAATGTTATTTTCGAATTTGAACAATTTAAAATTAAGAATAATGATTTTACCAGTTGTTATAATATTAATTTTTTCAATCATATATTTGTTAAAACAATTTGGACAAGAAATTTCTGTAGTATTCCAATTAGAAAAGTTCCAATTCATTATACCTTCAATATCATATGTTATATTTCTATTAGCTGGCACTGAAAGTTGTATAATGTTCTGTACATCATTGTTATTAGAAACATATTTGCATGTACGACATTGACGGGTTATCCGAAACTCTATCTGCACAAGGTGTTGTAAAATATCAATTTTATTTATAAAATCTAATAGAAATTCCCCAGCATCTTGTTGTTGAGTGTGAGTATATTTTTCATGTATAAACTGCCGTACTTTATAAATGTTAATATTAGCACTTCCTGCGTTGTATTGTGTAATGGCATCTTTTATAATTTGATCATTTTCTAAAGTGAATATTTTTTCTCGTAATAATTTAGAGTGAAAAATACATTGTATAACTGCAATTGCATAGCACGATATACCATCATTATTAAAAATACCACGTAAATTCCAAGAAGAAGCTTGCAATCTTTCATTTTTTGAAGGTACTTGGCAGTCTAAATATTTTTTCGAAAACATCCATTGAACGTCTGCTATTTTTCGAATATTATTTTTTCTTGTTTTTTCAATACATTTTAAGTCAGGTCTATATTTTTGCCTTAGTCGATTATACTCTATTATAGCTAAATCATTAGCTTTTACGGAACTAGGATCAAAGTTTATTAAATGTAACCCTGCAAGACTGGTAACTCTAGACATAGCGACGTATGTCTGACCACAACTGAATACAGAATTTCCGACATCAATAACCGCATTTTTTAAACTCAACCCTTGACTTTTGTGAATCGTCATACCATAACTAAGACTAATGGGAAACTGTTCGCGAATGATATAAGCTTTATTCATAATTTCAAATTTTACTTGACAACGCTTCAACCAATGTTTATTTCCATTAGACATTAAAATCTCTATCTCTTCAATAAAATCGTTATTATCTACACTTCGTTTAACACCTGTAACAGTAGCAAGTGTACCATTAACAAGACCTAAGGTTATATCAATATTTCTCCTTATCATGATTTTTGCTCCCACTTTAACTACAATAACTGCAGCTAGTCCAGCAGTTCGAGAAGTATCTTCTTCATGTTTATGTAATAATTGTAATGCTTTTTTCTTTAAATATTTCGAACAGTCTGCTATATCATTAGCAACTAAATGAATTTCGTTAGAAGATAGTCGTAATAACATAGCAGAATTAAGAATGTCACACTGAGCACATGTAGAAAACAAGCAAACTGCATCAGTAGGTAAAGTAGAAATATAGTCACAAAGACTTTTTAATCGGTCTTCATGATTTAAACCTTTTAATGGAACTTTTCGTGATTTTAACTTTTCAGCATCTGATTCAATAATAATTCCTATACGAATTTTTGATAGTATATCACGATATACATGATCACCTTGTTGACGCATATTAATATTTAATTCATCATATGAAAATAGTGACCAAATATCAACAGCACCTAATGAGCCTATATATTTTTCTACTTTTGATTTTGAGAGATTTATAAAAGGGGGATCTTCGTGCACTGGAGGAAGTTGCAATAAATCACCGAATAGTAGAATGTGTTTCTTTCCAAACCAACCATTGTTATTATCCTCGGTATTAAATATTTCCACTAATCGCAAATGTATGTACATTAACGTAACATTTGATATCATAGATACTTCATCAATTATTATTAAAGATACATTTTGTAATTGTTCTCTGATTAGTTTTAAAACTGGATCAGATAATGATGAATATTTAGCAGTGTGACCATGTTCGACTGGCAATTGAAATAATCTGTGTATAGTTAAGCCATCAATATTGAATGCAGCTATTCCGGTTGGTGCGGTAACAGCAGTATCTTTTTGTAAAATTTGTTTTATCCAACATCTAATTGTTTTAATTAAAAAACTTTTTCCAGTTCCACCTTCGCCACTTACGTAAAGACGTAAAATGTCAGTTGGAGAAGTTAATGTATTTGTTACTCTATCAAACACTCGTTTCTGATCTGAATTTAATTTTGGTATCATATTTTCAACCATTTCATTATCATTTTTATTACCGATATCTATAAATTCCTGCATAGCGTTAGCAGCTTCGATAGGAACACAATCTTCTGGATGTGAATTATTTGCCTCTTCTGTTTCTTTTTCTTCAAGATGTTTTTCAATATCTTGCTTCATGTTCTCAAACTTTTGTTGAATATCCTGAATTAAATCATGATATTCAACTGCAGTTTTAAGTTGCATTTTTGTTGACATAAATGCTTCTGTATATGTGCTAAAACCACTCTTAAGTTCGTCAGTATCTCTCCAAGGTTTGAATAAAAGCAACAAAGCAAAGTAATATTCTTCCGGTTGTGTATGAACAGTAGGTTGATAGTGATTGATTAAATATCCACGTTTACGCTTTTTTAAGTATTTATTACCTAATATATAAAATTCGGCATCACTTCTACATGGTTTTGATGAAGTAACATCATACCACATAGCAAATTCATATAAATTAACGTCATTTAAAGTATCAGGTCTTTTTGGATAATATGTGTCAATTAATGATGGGCAGAATATATCTGTAGAATCTTTATCTAATGCTTCAATATCCTTAAGAGATTTTAATTTCCTGTTTCGAATGATTCTGATATCTAGCCATCGAATTGTAGTGTTATTATCAGTACCATATAACGGTATTCCAAGAAGAGTATCAGCAGCTTCCAATGCACCACATTCTCTATGATTTAACATGCGCATTCCAAAATTCCACAAAGCACTACATAAAGACTTTGTTGAATTAATAATGTCAAAAGTATTGACATCATTACTTTTTTCATGTTTTACAATATATTTATTAATATAATTTACAAGAAAATGTGATTTTTCACCTATAAATTGTATATCCATATTACCTTTCCAAGTCGTAAGAACGACAGGGTTATAATCATTAATATATTGTTCTTCTTCAAGTCTTGGAATATCATATAAACGAGATTTCGACTTTAATTTTTTTCTTTCCGCAATTGAAAAAGCAACATCTCTTAATTTCGTTGTTTGTGTAACAGGTCTTGGAAATCCGAATCGGCATATTTTTCGAGCACCTGTCTTAGTTTTTTTTGTACGCAAACAATAATCATTATGATGATGACGTTGAAATTTATCGACATTGTGAAAAAGAGTAGGTGAAATATTTTTTTGTGGTATTTTACAAGTCACATACTTATTAATAAAATCAATTATTTCTTCATCTGTAGATTTTCCAATTACTGGAGCATCTTTAATCCATATTAGTAAATGAAAGTGCTGTGTACCTCGAGTTTGATATTCTCTTCTATAGAAATAGTGTTCTACTGGTCCTATAGGATTATCTGAAGTGCAGATAAAATCAAGCATTCCTTGAAAAACGTTTTCAACAAATCGTGAAGTTGAAACAGGATCAGAAGCAATAAGTTCATTTAGAGACATTTTCTTAGCTGACGGTCCATTTACCTCACGCAAATATACCAATAATTCAGTCCATTCATATTCACTTGGACTAAGAGTAAAAAACCACGTAGGCGGACCGTAATATCGTTGCATGCACATCAAGTCATTTTTAGGTCTTCTCCAATATTGTTCTGTATTACGTAGGCGTCCGAAGATAGTATTTAAATTCGATTCAAGTTCTAACTTCGATAATTTTTCTAAATACGTTGATGCGGTATATTTTTCACGTGGATTTGTAATGTTTAATTTAGAATATATTCCCGCATTCAATTGTCGTCTATTATGATCATTTAATAAATAAAATATATACTGTATATTGTTTCTAAACTGATAATGTTTAGACATCAATTTAGTCTTAATAAATTCAAAGGCAGTCAAATGCTTTTCTCTATTTTCATTCTGACCATTTTGACCATATGGATATAAGTCAGGAAAACATTGAAGATCTAAATCTTTAGTACGATTATCTAAAGGAATATCATGAACTTTCACCATTTGATATAAAGTTGTGTCAGGCTTATTAACTTTCTTTTGATACATCGGGTAAATAGTAAATTGTTCGTAATAAGCATCTGATTCTGACATTTGTGTTAAAATAGCATTTCGTTTTTCATCAAGATTTTTTGTTATCTGAATTTTATCATTATCATCCAATTCTGCTGATACAACCGTAACATTAATTTCATTTTGTAACATATTTAATTCATTATTTTGCTCATTATCGAATATTTCTTCTTGAAATTCAACATCAGCCATATTGTCGATTAATAAATCCTTATAATTGGTTGGTAGATTTATTTCAGAATATAAAGGATTATTCTGTTTTAACCATCGTAATGAATCATATACTTTTTTTAAGTCTACAAAATTTTCCCAAACTATTTTAGATTTATTTGGAATTCCACGAACCAATATATAGAGTTCGTGATCTAAATTGATTGGTTTGTTTGGTGGACACACCTTTTTCAAAGTTTCTTCCAAAGGTAAAGGTAGATGAAATGTTCTACCTTTTACTTTAGGTACCATATGTTTATGTGGCATTTTTTTTTTGGAGACAGTTTCCATTCGTTGAACAGTTTGAAAAGCTTTGGCTCGTTGTATTAAAATCTTTTCATATTCATTTAATTCTTGTATAACAGTCGGCACAGGTTTAACATCCAAATTATTTAAAATACATGTAGGTGGCATTTCGTTCTTAGTTAATTTAGTATAACAATATTTGCATATATATAATGACATTCCAATTGAAGTACTATAATAATCCATTAATTTATACATAATCTGTTCTTTATCAAATTTATCTTTTTCCATAATTATTATATCAGTTATATTTCTTTTAAAACAAAGTTTTTCACAAGAAATACATGGAAAATATGGAGTGTCCATTGTTCTTTTCTTTAAAGCTTTGAATGAACGACTATACGTAGAAATGATCTTATCTTCATCTATTAAAATTTCAGAATTATTGTTATTTGATGATAAATGTTTATCCTGATCATATCTAATTATTTCTTTTAGTTTCAAAATATCGATATTATTCAGTGCTGAATCTAATTCTCGTAATTGACGTTGAATTTGTAAAAATTTGTAAATCAATCGTTTTACATTTCTAATTTCAGGAAAATGTGGAGACAGAATTTGAACACATAACATCGTTGATGAACAAGAATTATAATTTGTATAACATGTTAATGAATGTCCAAGTTTTAGGGAATTAGTGTTATTTGTACATAAAGAAAAGTTTCTGAAATATTTATAAGCCTTATATAGGGTACAATTTACGAGTTCTGTGTACATTTTTATTAAATCATCCAATATTTGTTCATTATTTAGTTTACAAATAGAAGAACAATGCCATTTTAATGTTTTAGATTTAGAAGGTATTAGTGGTAAAACATTTGTACATTTTCCATCGCTATTCATTACGATTGATTCGTCTGATAATCTTAATATATCATAGCTTGATTCATAAAAATATGATTCTGAAGATGGCAAATGCAATGATACGCCGCAAATAGCATTAATAGTTTCGTCACTACTGAAATCATCAGAAACTTCTTCAAAACGTAACAATGAAACTTCGAATCGTTTTTTCATTAATCTAAAATTATTCTTTAACTTATTTACATAACTTTGTCTAGTATGGAGACACCATTTTGTAATAAATTCAGCTTGCAGTCTATTTTCTTCTGGGGATTTTTCCTGAAGTGCATTAGCTATATCTTGAATGTATTCTTCATTAGATTTCTTTAATCTAATGGAATCGGTGTCAGTTTTATCTGTTTTTATCATTTTTATTGATTCTTTTATTTTATTATATATATTCTTTTTATGCTCTAAAATACGGTCACGATGTTCTTCATAATACAATGAATGCTTGTTAGTAATGTTTTTGACTGTATGTATTTTGTTAGGACTATTTAAATGATTACTAATTATGCAATGATTGTTTTCATCCTCTACCATATTAATAGTTTTTGACTTTTTAACTTGTGGTCCTGAATAACCATTGGTGTTTTCCAGTTTATGTTTAATGGTTGTTATTTTCATTTCACTTAGTGTACTAGTTTCAGCGATACATTCTCTTTCAAAAAACGGAAAATGTTCTAAATGATTGTCAAGAAATATCTTATGTAAATGTGTTCGTAATAACGATGAATTAAAATTAATATTTTCGGGAGCATTATTAAAAAATAACGACACTGCAAATGCAATTGCGTATACCCCACAATCCTTATCATTCTGTTGATTCTGGACTTTTGGAAATTTGACAACATTATCTTTTTCAAAATTGACAAACGGAAGCAAATGTTGTAAAAATACTTTATGATGTGGGTGTAAGCATTTACAATTCATGGAATCATATATAAATAAATCATTTCCGTTGTAATAAAAGCAAACCCAATGCCCATCGCTGTTTGTCTTTATATCAGAACAGCTGTGTAAAATTTCAATATGTTTCTGATTAATTTGTAAAGGTTCAATAGTCGAGGGTCTCTGAATTCTGAAAGAACCACGTGGTTTATAATCTGAGGATGATTTTAAAATGTTATTAAATTGATCAATATGAATATCTTTCAACATTTCTCTATCAGTTATTGCATTCATTAATTTTTGCGACAATATTTGTTTTTTTTTCAGTAAAAATTATTTTATTATTATTAAAATTTTTAATTGTAGTAGTCTT
This sequence comes from Probaryconus sp. ZL-2020, assembly GCA_022817065.1. Classification (NCBI taxonomy): domain Eukaryota; kingdom Metazoa; phylum Arthropoda; class Insecta; order Hymenoptera; family Scelionidae; genus Probaryconus; species Probaryconus sp. ZL-2020. Next base: position 7,572 of record JABFQA010000193.1, read on the forward strand.
GTTTTCAATCTTCAGAAAATCAGAAACTTCAGTTCTTTGTAAATCAGAATTATTAATATTGCATGAACTCTGCGTATCTTTAAAAGTTTTAGATTTATCTATTTTTAGAGATATTTTGTCAGTGCAAATTAATCCATTAGATAATTTTTTATTGATATTTAAACTGTTTGTTTTTATTCGTTTTGATTTATTTAATGAATAATCTTTCTCATCTAATAAGTTTGACTTTCTCTTATCCAATTTAAGTTCAATATTTTGTTCTGGAGTAGTTTTTGTATTTGGAAGATATGTATTTTTACGAGTTAATGTTTCAGCAATGAATTTTTCATCTTTATTATTTTTATGTTTATTTTGAACTGATTTGAAAACGTTTTTGAGTTTATAATTAGATTGCTCATTTTTTACAGTGTTAACTTGAGTTGGTAGAGGTGGAAATTCCCTATCGAAGTGTTGAGATGTCATAGATTGAGTTTCCTGCAAATTAGTATAAACCATATTACTTTTATCAAGACATGTAGCCAGATTTTTTTTATCTACCTTCCTTCTGTTACGCAAAGTGAAAGCTTCATACCGCCGTTGTAAAGCTACGTTTAATGGTAGAATTCGGCATACATTAAACCTAAAATCTTGTGGGAAATGTTCAATTTTAGATGTTAAGAACATTTGTAGTAAGTGTTGTCTCATAAGCTTGTGGTCATAATGAACTTTATCTGGCTTTATACTGAATAATAATGACACTGCAAAAGCTATTGCAAAAACACCACAGTCAACGAAATTAGGTTGTTGTTGAACCTTTGGAAATTTAACTATACTTAAATCGCAATTAGGAAATAAATGTTTTAAAGAGATCTCTATTTCTTTGGTAAGCTTGCCATAATTTAACGAATCATAAATAAAGACATTTTTAGTATCATAGTAACAACAAACATAATGATTTCCGTAATATATAATTTGTATATAATCTAAATCTGTGCGTGCAGGAGCAATAGTAGAAGGATCCATCCACAAACGAGATGCTTGAGGTTTATAACTTGTGCTATTCTGAAATATAGTATTGAATCGCGCTATGTGTATTTGTTCTAACTGTTGATTATCAGTAATCATACTTATATCTTCATCATATAATTCATTAATTTGAAACTCCATTATAAATATAAATCAATAAAAAAACGCTAAATTGGGAAAATAAATAACTCCAATAAATAAACTTTATAATTTATATATATATATTTGTAATTATAATTTTATCACAGTTTTATTACAAAATAATTTTATCACTATTTTATCACAAATTAGTCTATGTAATCATAAAATTAATGCTCTAAGTAACAAAATCGTAAAGATTTCGGAGCAATTTGTAACGCTCTTAGTCAACAAAATCGTAAAGATTTCGGAGCAACTTTTAAAGCTCTTGACTACAAAATCGTAAAGATTTCGGAGCAATTTGTAACGCTCTTAGTCAACAAAATCGTAAAGATTTCGGAGCAACTTTTAAAGCTCTTGACTACAAAATCGTAAAGATTTCGGAGCAAATTGTTAATATCAAACGCTCGTACAAGAATATCTTGGACAACACAAAAATATTGTCAACAAGAAGTACCTGAAAAAAGAAAATATATAATTATTAAACAATTTGCTATTTAATGTGAAATAGTGTACAAATGAAACAATTTAAAAAATTATTATATCTTATTACACAATTAAGACAAAGTGATATTTTAATTAAATAACTAAATCCAATTATTTAATTCAGAAGTTTTTTATTTGTCTCATTCTTACTCCATTTCACTCTATTTGGCATGCAAAGAGAATCAAATAAATATTTTAATTGTCATTTTAAGATATGGCTGGTTAAAGTATTATTAACAGCAATTTTATATAACAAATGAAAATAACATACTGTTAAGAGGATACGTCACTGCCTTACGGAGTTTGAAATTTCAAGAATCGCGCCAAAAGTGTAATTTTTAAAAAATCTTAAAAAATAAGCAACATTTTCGAAAAAATGCAACGCAATGCCAAACTATGAAATATATTGAATATTATAAATCTATTTTAAAGTATTTTAAAACATTTCGTGAAACCAAAAGTGCAGTTCCAGTCCAGTTCCATTATTGGAACTCGAGTTTCTGAGATATTTTTGAAGGTTAATTTTCATTCGAAACACGAATTCCAAAAGTGTGCTCTATAAAATGTTTTAAAATACCTTAAAATAGACTTATTATGTTCAATATGTTTCATAGTTTGGCACTACGTTGCGTTTTTTCGAAAATGTTGCTTATTTTTTAAGATTTTTTAAAAATATAGTTTTGACGCGAACCTTGAAATTTGAACTTCGTCAGGCAGTGACGTTTCCTCTTAAGGGGATGTCAAAGTTCTGCTGCCACGGAGTTAGTGTCTTTTGTTCTAAAAATTATATTAAAAATGATTTTATTTAAAATAATGTTACACAAAGACGCTTGATTCTTTATTCGTGGGAGAATATCAATAAATGTAAATTTGAATATTAAAAAGAAAATTTGTGGAGTTATATGAGAACTCGTTTTTCTGTCACTTGAACAACGAGTTCTTAAGAGCATGTCCAATTCTAGAGTCAGGGACTAGTGTCTTTTTACTTTATATTCTTAAAAAACTTAATTATTATTAAAAAAGCCAAAGTAAATCGATTTTTACTCTTAGGGAAAATATCTTTCAAATAAGACCAATACTTTTTATTATGAATTTTTCCTCAATTTCTTGTTCAAAATTTTTCTTCGCTTCAAAATTTCGTTCAATGAATTGATACATAATTTTCATTAAAAATTATGTTTATCAACTCCAATACATTCTCCCATATTGCAAAAATAGCTTTACTTTGGCTTTTTTTAATAATTAAGTTTTTTAAGAATATAAATTAAAAATACACTAGCCCGTGACTCTAGAACTTGGACATGCTCTGAAAACACTGTTTTAAATTACATTAAGATTGTTATTTACTTTACTTAAAAAATGTAAAAAAAAGTGAGAAAATCGTCCTGTAACATCAATAATATCCAATTATGTTTTAATTCTTTTTATTATGAGAAATTTGTAATGTCGGTAATCTCTGCTTTAACACCCCCTTAAATGGAGTTTTAAAAACCCAGCAAATCAAAATGGATAGAAATTGAAGAAACCGTATAAAATTTTCTATAAAATTTATCGGTTTTAACCGACAGAACAATGAGTTGCCAGATTTATGGGATTTTATATTTGATAAACCTAAACAATCCCACAAATCTGACAAATCATTGTTCTCTCGGTTAAAACCAATAAATTTTATAGAAAATGTTATGTAATTTCTTCAATTTTTATCGGTTTTTATTTGTTGGGAATAATATTCGTATCCACTGAAACAACAACGAAAAAATACAATACAAACAAACAATACCAAAAAATGACATAAAAAATAACCTTAAAATCACAAATTTCTACATACAGGATAAAACTGCTATTGTAAAAAATACATGAATAATTACTTACTTGTTCAACACTCTCCAAAAACGAACTCCAAAAACGAACTCCAAAAACACAATACTCAAAAAAAGCACTCAAAGAAAGAAAGCAACGTCCAAAGAGATGCAGCAGAACTTTGACATATCTTAAGGTGCGTTTTCATGCTGTTTATACGCACAAATACAGTTGTGACAACAACATGAAAACGCACCTTTAAACTAACTATTGAAACTATCTAACATAAGATAGTGCTGCCATCGGTGGCAAATTCACACACATGACATTTTCATGATGTACACGTTTCACATCTAGGTCGTAACAAAGCGAATTCACGATATGTCAGTGCAATTAATAAAAATATATTAATAAATGCACAACTAATCAATTGTGACCTATTAATAATGTAACTGATGACAGAAAATTAGCTTAAGAAGACATTCTGAGGCTTTTCATCAAAGAATTGCTGGAAATATAAAGTAAAAAATTCATATGAAAATAGACTGCGCCAAAACTCCAGTATAATAGCGTCGCGTAGCGGCACGTGTCATCCTTGGCTCGTCGCGCCTCTTTCGCGACGCTTGATATTTGGTTGAAGGAAACAAAAATTATTTTACTTTAACTATGTAACGGGGCGTTTTACACCCCGTTCATATATTTACATCGCGAAACAGTTGTGACAGTCGGTACCTGTCACAACATTACATGCGGCCATATTGTATATGGCACGCATGCGTTGTCCGTCCGTCTCGACAGCATTATGCTGCAGGCGTGCTCGAGTCGCGTGCATGCTCGCACATGCGCACGGCTCGACGCGCCAAGATGTATGCGTCCGTCTCTGTCCTTTAGCTTGTCGTCTCTCTCGCTCTGGGAGTATATAAACCCCTCAGAGCGGCCAGAGAGTCAGTTCTGCTTTGGACTCGAACAAGTGCCCACCACACCGTAGGCTGGATATCTTCAGCCTGCTCACAGGACATTTTCTGTGGTCCCTAGAGAAGTCTTTGGAGATTTTCAAAGGCTTCACCAGAGCCAGCTTGTTCGTGCCCGGAGACCGCTCGTAAGGCGTCAGATTCACACCCGGAGTATTCGGGTTTCCAGGGTCCTTGGGCTATCGTCGAAGGACCACCCGTGGGACATTTTCCACCTTTCCTCCACCTTCTGACGTGTTACGAGTCGCCCAGAACCGTTTGAATCGCGCTAGTTTTTTTTTACTACCGATAAAAAGCTCAACCTGAACTCCCTTTTCATCCGCGAAAAGGTGTGAGTACGCGATACTCTTCGAGTCACGCGCGAGATAGAGACAGCGCGATACCGCTCCGTATCGTACCACGGTTGGTACATTTGTCGCGCCGCGCGAAAATCCCTAGACGCAAGCTAAAGTCACGTCTCCGTGAAGACTAGTATTGTTCCGTGTTTCTATGTAAGATATTCTGATAAAATAGTAATCCCGTCTTTTTCTTTTCTTTATTTTTAGACGGCGACGGCTCGGGGCCAATAATTCTTATTCCAATTTAGTTTATATCGAGTCGGGCGTTTCGGCGCCAAGTTATTGATATTTTGTATTTTTTATTTCTTTTATAATATATCTATTCTTAATATTTATCTATTGTGTCAAGTGTCATTATTTCTCGCTCCCCTTCCCCGAAAACCTTGGACACGGCGAGCAGTATCCGGCAGGAAGGAGAGACAAGGACCACCGTCCTACCTAAAATCTAAACTCGTTTCATATTTAAAAAGTATATAATGACTTCATGTGACTTCATATGCATGTAAATGTTCTTCAAAACGATATGTATGCATAGGTCTAATCAAAAAGTAAATAATATTACTGCATAAATAAATATTAATAACTTTGTTAAAATTCGATGATAATGGGTGGCAAAATGCATCTTCGGCTTTAACTTTCCAACTAGTTCAATGTATAACTGATTATATTTAGTTATAAGCGTTTGTAAGAGAATCGCATGCCCACGAAGAATTTGGAAGGAAGTTATAATGTTTAAAATTTCATGTAATTTTAAATACAGGAGCCAATGTCTGTCATCTCCAGGAACTAAATTTCCAATGATTAATGTTAAGTAACGAGAAAACAGCAACATTTCGGATGAAGACATTTTTAATCTCGTTTTTAAATTTTCTTTAGATATACTAGGAGGCAAATTAGAATTTTCTTCTGACCCAAAATAAAAAGTACGTATTCGGAAGTTGAGGATTTCTAAAGCGAAATACTTTTTCTCTATGCAGTGATTTAAAACTGGTAAAATTGTATAATTACAAATTCCTTCCAGATAGTCATGCATAATATCCGCAACTAAATTTTCGCAAACATGATAACCTTTGACGTCATTCCAAATGCATGGTTCTTTTAAACCGGTTTTTTTTATATCATTTTTTTTACATCACTATCATAAGTCGTTCTCGATGTTAGAAGGATTTTTTCTTCGCTACAAAGAGTTGACAACAATGTGGAACTTACGTTGCATGTTCTACAACAATGATTGCTTTTAAAACTTTCTGTGAACCCTAATATTCCATTGAGTCCTAAATTGTCTCCTGTGATAAGACCTAATTGAAAGTAAATTGTTTCGCAATCATCATCATCGCCAACAGTAATGCCAATTTGACTTAAATAATTCAATTTATTTATAACTATTTGGAATACAGCTCTGTTCCCAAAAGTTTTTCTATCATCTGAATGAAATAATAAAACTGGATAAATATGATTTAATTTCGATGAAAATCTTGGGGGTATACATGGTATAGATACATAAACTACTTCAATTTTATAAATTCCGGCATGGGACCCGAGAGGATTCCCAATTTCCACGTCGTCATAAAATACAGTTATTGGTAATGTCATTTTGTTCTTAAATGTTTTTAATTTTGCCTGCCATAAATCTCTTTGTATGAAATTCGATAATACTGTTTTATCTTCAAGCAATTTACTCACATATTCCTTAGTTTCATTTAAAAATATTTTATTGCTAAACACAGATTTTAATGTTTGTCTTAAAGGAAGAAATTCAGCTGTTACAGGTTTTACAGAAGAAATGACAATACCATTTTTTGTAGACTGAGTAGATGCTTGACCTACAGTGAATTCAACTGGTTGCACGAAAGTTCCACATTGCTGAAATATCTTTAACATTTTATATTCACTAATAAAATTTTGAAGTGATCTACAATTAGTAGATATCTACAATTAGTTTATCTAATATATAATTAAATCTGATTTGTTTTTCAACATTGTTGTCTGTTTTTGCAAATTTGGATTTCAGGAAAGGCACGTAAACATTTTCAATATAATCTTCTACCGATTTCAATATTTGTGGTACTAAATTTCGCGGGATTAGCAGATTACTATAAAATTTTTGAATGAAGTCAATAGTCTGTTTTTCAAAATTTTCTTCTATCACATCATTTACTTCAGTTTTAAATTTTTTATTTTCAGAAGACATTTTTTTAATTTAATATGTACAATATTTCTTAATTATACTACAAACAAATGTAATAAAATATTAAAAATGTTAACTTTTTATTTTAATGATTTTGTAATATAAATTTACTAATAATATGCTATACTATGTAAACCATTAAACTTTTCTCTTATTAGTTTTAAATAATAAAAGTCTCTCGATTGTTCATTACCTAATAAATTTCACTGGTTAATACTTTCAATATCAGATATGAGTCGATGCAGATCGTGCAAGTCGACTTTTAGTTGTTTCGATATTATAAACGTGCTTTTCTAAAAATGTCCAAACATGCGCACATTCAGTTGGGTATGCTGCATTTAATGCAAAAAAACATTTAAAGCAGCAGTCGACTGCTTTAATAGGAGACTGAAAATTGTATTGAATATCATTAATGAGAACGAAAGCACTGTTGATATTTTCAATGGGTCCAACAATCACAGGAAATGGTTGCAAGGTTAATCCAAATTTTTTATACGTTTCTCTCTTCCCAGATAAATTTTGCTCCAATTCATCAATTGTCTATAAAAATATAAAAATGTAAATAATCGTTTATAATATAAATGTCTGTAAGTATAATCATACGAGAAGAGGAACTCATGATGAAATATAGTGTTTCAAAATGAGTTTTTCTCTGCATGGGTGTAAATCAATAAAAAATATACCTCAATGCACATTAAATACAGAAACTTAACTATAAATACAGAAATTCTCTTTATCGGGCTAGTTAGTTCAAAGGGAAATTGTTACAAATATTGCCACTAGATCTAGTGCCTCAGAGTGCCACTAGATCTTCAATATACCCACATATGGAACGCGTTTGCACATTATAAGACGAAAATCAATCATTTCTTATTAGAATTAAATAAAAATGTAAACTATTGTAATAAAATAGAAATTAATTTAATTAAAATATTAATTAAAATAAAATTAATGCATTTTGCAGTTAAAATATATAATTTGTGGAAAGTTCAATTTAAATCATGATTTTTTTATTTAAATCAAAAAATCGATTTTTTTATTTTTTCCAAAAAAAAAATCATGATTTTTACCAACCCTGCTCGCTTGTATCTGCTTATATCCTCTCGATTCCTCAATTAATCTTCGTTCGATTTGCGAGCCCAGACCGCGTTCTTGTCCATATTTTCCTCGCAACTCTTGCAACAATTGTTTTCGTTTACGATAATTTTGACGCAAAGCTGTAACGAGTTACGATTTTCGTTACCCTTTTTTATGCTGTATTGAATTGAGACGCAAAAGACTTTGTTCTAAACCATGAATCATGTAGAGATATCGGTGTGAAATGAAGAAATATTTTGAAAGTAATATTTCTCATCGGACTTATCTAAAATTAAAATGTCAAAGAGAACCACCATGTCTAATTATGAAATTATTATGTACTTCACCCCAAGGTGAAGTAATGATTAATTGGGTTGTTGTTTTGTAAAATCTCACCGATAAGATTTTCATAACAAGTGAGAAAATATTCCTTCTCACGCTGGACCCTCGTTCGATATTTCCCAAGATCAACAAAAAACTCATGACGCAACTGTCACTCTGCGGTCATTCATTTGGTGCAAGTCCGGAACCAATTGGACTAACACAAGCCTCGTTATTTCACATTTTGCAAATGACAATTGCGAAACGTTTCAAAAACATAAAACTATCTAATTGTGTGAGTTAGCAATTCGTAAATTTAGCAATCTTCCCTACTTGCTATTTTCTGCAAAAACGAAGGTTTGTTATTTTCTTAGTTTACAAAGGTTTTTTAAATGAAAGACCCTCTTTTACATAAATATTAATGATCTTAGTCGTCTACTTACATGATCAAACCGTTTCCAATATTCGCGACTATCTATTTTTTTTTTTTCGAATATAAATATGACGTTTTTCTAAAAACGTTCATTTCACGATCTTTTTTGCGAGTGAATTTGACAGCCACCACCCCGCAGCCGTTCTGTCTGATGTCGCCAAAGGCTTCACAACTGCAGAGTACATGTATTATCTCTTCCCTGTCTGCCCCACACCATCTACACCGAGGTGATACCACCTGTCCCATCACGAACATGTGGTACCGCAGGTTGGCGTGTCCCGTGATAATTTGGGAGATCAGTCGGGCCTCGTTCCTTTTTAGCCCTAGGAATTCCCCATTCCAATCCGGCCGCAGCAACTCACCCATACTAATCTTCGACTGTCTGCCTTTATTGTGTTGGTTCCATCTTGTTTGATGTTCCCCAACCATCCACTTATCCACGATTTTCTTCGTTGTTGTTTTGGTTAGTCCCACTAGTGGGTCCCAGCCAACCCCTCCAGTTCTGGCTCCTAATTTCGCCAGCTTATCCGCCTTTTCGTTTCCACTAATCCCTGAGTGACTGGGAACCCACTGCAACCGTAAGTTGCATCTGTCTCCCAGGTCATCCAGACATCTAACACACCCAAGGATTAGGTTTGAAGTAATGATGGAGGCACCAATGGCTTTGAGCGCCATCAGTGAGTCCGTACATATCGTAATTTTCTTTTTGTTGTCTGTTACTGCTAACTCCTCACTGATCCGTATGGCACATCCCCAAATGGCAAACGTCTCAGCTTGGGTAACAGTTACATTTCTTTTCGTTGCCCACAATTTGCTGATTCCACCTCGTCGGTTGCAGTATCCCATGTCAAGTGTATCTCCGAATTTTGAAGCGTCCGTGTACCATATCTCTCCATTCCTTGGTACCCAGTACACGTTATTACCCTCCACTTGTGCCATTAAGCCGATCCTGTACCTTTTGTCAAAGTGAAAGACCTTCACAACATCATCCAGTCTACCTTCTTTTATCAAAAGGTTCATCCAGTCGGAGCGGGTGTGTCCACCCTTATCCTTCCATTTGTCCCCTGAGAATAGTCTGTGTGCCGTTTTAGCTGCTACTCCCTTGATAATGATGTCAAAAGGTAGTATCCCTGTCAGTACTCCCAGAGCCATGGTCGGGGCCGTCTTCATGGCGCCGGTTGCCAGTCTGAGGGCCATGCCTCTCAGCCTTTCTAGTTTCGTTTTTATGCCCTTCCGCTTAGTGGCTTTCCACCAAACCACGGAGCCGTAGGTGATCCTTGGTATCAGCACTGCCTTAATCATCCATAGTATGGTACTTGGTTAAAGGCCCCATTTTGTTCCCACGGCACGTCTACATAACCACAGAGCGGCTTGGAACTTGCCGTAGATATTTTCGATATGTTATGTTAATTCAGTTTGTTATCTAATGTAACCCCAATGTACTTCACCTCTGTCTTCGGCTTTACATCCTTCCCGAACAGAGTGACCCGGGGTACCTCTCTGATTTTATATCTTCTCGTGAAGATTATAGAATCCGTTTTTTCCGCATTGACCGACAATCCCGTTCTGTTACACCATTTTTCGACTATGTTCATGGCCTCCTGCATCCGATCCTTGAGGGGTTCAATAAATGGTCCCCTCACCATAACGAAAATGTCATCTGCGTATCCAACAACGCCGAAGCCATTCTTTACCAGCTCAACCAGTAAGCTGTCCACCACCAGAAGCCAAAGCAACGGTGAAAGCACCCCTCCCTGTGGACAGCCTCTGCTTGCCATCATCTTGATCGTCATTTTACCTCTCTCGGCTATGAGGACTCTTTCTGTCAGCATGTTCCATACCCACCTACCCACGGTGGGGTGTACACCAATCCTTCTAGCCTCCTTGCAAATAATGTCTGGCTTTGTGTTATTGAAGGCCCCCTCAATGTCCAGGAGGACCCCATAACATACCCACCCGCCTCAATTTGTTCCTCGATATAGGATACGGCTTGATGAAGAGCCGTATCAGTCGAGTAGCCTGTTCTGTATGCGTGTTGTTGACTCGTCAACGTCAAGTTACCCTCCAAGCCTTCCATTACATGCCTGTGCACCAGTCTCTCCAGTGTCTTTAGGAGAAACTGGATTGGCCTAAACGAGTTGGCCTTAAAATAGTCGGGTTTTCTCGGTTTTGGGATGAAAACTACCCACGCTTGCTTCCATTCTGTCGGTACATACCCGAGTGCAAGGCTAGCTCTAAACAGCCTCACCAAGTGCCTCATTAGTTTTTCCTTTCCTTGGGATAACAAGGCTGGAAAGATGCCGTCTAATCCCGGTGCTTTGAAGGGATCGAATGAGCCAACAGCCCCGATAGAACAAGACGGATAATATACATATAATATACGTATATGTAAAAGATATACAGATAGGATAATTTAGGTATAAAGGATCCTCTATTATTCGTATAATATACGTATAACATGTATCTAAAAAAATCTGTACATCAATAATATCGATATCTAAGATACGTATAATATACGTATAATAAATATATATTATACATTGAGATGTGTTAATTTAACACATAATTTTTAAAAATATAAAATAATAATTTATATTTAAATCATAATTAAACAAAATTTTAAAACATATATTCATATATTATACGTATATGTTTCATATAATATACGTATATGTATATATAATTATACATATAATATTTTAATAATATTTGAATTAAACCACAATTCAAACATTAAGCCGCGCTTAATATAAATTGTTATCTTTTTGCCTAACTTGCTTTTAAATTTCGCGGAAGAACTGAAGACGCATTTTCAAATAATTGATCAAGTAAACAGTTATTAACTAAACCCCAATAGAACATAACGTATATTATATGTATATTATACGTATAATATACATATAATATACGTATAATATACATATAATATACATATAATATACATATAATATACGTATAATATACATATAATATACGTTATGTTCTATCAGGGAAACGTAATGTTGCATTATAGGAATCCTAATAGTTTAAAATATTGATAAATTAATCATAAATTATTATGATATTTATAAATATTAAATAAATGCCTTTGGGCAAAAAAGTGCACTTTTTTTCCCTCTCGTTCCACTTTTTTCCGCTATCCTCAGTACGAAAAATAACGTCCAAGCCTCGGGCGCCGGTGGCGCCCTCGGCAGAAATGTACTATTATATTAATAAAGGACGCACTTATGTGGGTTGAATTGTCTGTCCTACATTAATATAAAATATTTTTGAATCATGAACATGCTATTTGATTGAAAGCTCGTTTTTCTGTTACTTGAAAAACTAGTTTTCAAATAACTCGATAAATTTTCTTTTAAATATTCAAATTTACATTTATTGATATTCTCCCGTGAATAAAGAATCGTCGTTAAACATTTTGTTTAATAAAATCATTTTTATTATGGTCTTTACAATAAAAGACACTAACTCCGTGGCAACAGAACTTTGACATCCCTTTAACGGCGGTTCATGACGGAACAGGACTATGAAACGTGCTACATGGAAATATGGCCGCGCTCACAATTGTCACGTGCGTCTAACCCCAAATTTCGGCGTGTGAGTGACGGAGCTGGAGGTTGCTGGCGTAATGCTGTGTAAAAAAGTAAGTACAAATTTATATCTTAATGTTGTTACGTTGTTATGTTGTTGTTGTATTGTTGTTGTTAATGTTTTTAATACGTTGTTATATAATGTTTTATATTATACGTATAAAATTTGAAAATTTTTTTTAACTCAATTTCTGTAATTAAATGTATGTTATATGTATATTATAATACAACTTAATTTCCATCTATTATAAGTATAATATATATATATATATATATATATTGTGTGTAAATAATCATTGCCCAAATCTCACCACGTGGAGGTTTCTGCTTTTGAGATTCATCAATTATCGATGAATATATATATAATTCATCGATGATTGATCCCAATTAAAAAATATGAATTATAATTTTGGGAAAAATAATATTTCAATAAATAAAGAATCTTTAGTGATTTTTCAAATAAATAAGCAGTTTTATAAAAAACTGCAGCGATTCTATAAATAAATAAGCAATTGAGGCACTGCTATAAATAAAAAAGCATAATTTATATTAAAAAAAATTATAAATTGGTCATATTTGTAATAAGTCTTTTTATTATCTGTTTTATCTAATCTGTTATCTGTTTTATTAATTAGCAATTCTATAAGTAAAGAAGCAGTTTAATTGATTATCTGTTTTATTAATTAGCAATGCTATAAATAAAGAAGCAATTTAATTAAAAAATTATAAATTTGTAAATTACAATAATGGCAATTATTTGTTTTTATTACAGTTTAATTCTATAAATAAAGAAGTAGTTTAATAAATAAATTCATCAATTTTATTTTGTATAATAAAATAAAATAATTTAATAAGATGGATAATATGTTGAATATTTTGATGTTTGTGCAAATTTATTAATAATTAAGTTTTCTCTTAAAGATGAATTATTACTTAAGTTTATAACATCACAAACACATATATTATTTATATAATTTATTTTGTTATTTAATTTAAAAAGTTGGTTCTGTGTTGAATTTTTAAATTGTAGTAATGATTCATTATTCCAATATTTGTAATTTATTGGTTTTATATTATTTAATCTACAATGAAATGCTTGTTGTGGAATTGACTTTGTCATATTTAATAAATAATAAATATTATTTACATCTGTAGAAATTTCCTTACCATAATCAAGAGATTTTAAATTAACAATATTATTATTGATATTAATAATTTTACCTCTATTCCAAATATGATTATTTTCATCATAATACATACAATACATATGTGGTACTATTAAATGTTTTGGTAATCTTAAATTAGTGAAATCATGGTTATAAATATCATTAATTTCTTGTTGTAATTCATCATAAAAATAATTATATTCTTTAATATTAATCCAGAATGAACTTGGATTATCATATGATACAATTTCAAAACATGATTCATATAATATTTCTGGAGATAATTCTGGCAATTTTTGATTTAAGTTAATATACCAATTCGACATTTTAATTCGATTGTATATTATATTTTAATTATATGTCAAATATTTATTGCAGATGTTACATGAATATATTCCAAATTATGATTTATATGTGATCTGAAAAAAGATAAAAAAAAGTATTACATTTATAATTTTTTTATGTATATAAAATTTATAAAATTTCATTCCATACTATATTTGGTATTATATCTGAATTTTCATTTTCATTTTGAACACACAAATTATCTTCATTTTTACATCTAGAAAGAGCGACATATAATTGACCATGCGAAAATAAAGGTCTTTTTAAGTATAAACCAACTTTATCAAAACTTTGTCCTTGTGATTTATTTATTGTAATAGCAAATGCTAATACAATAGGAAATTGTCTTCTATATAAAACAAAAGGTAATGAAGTATATTCGCCTGTATCTAATTTAATTCTAGGAATAAAAACTTTGTATCCTATATTAGAACCAGTTATAATTTCAGCTTCTATGTTATGTTTAAATAAATTTATTATTTTTAATCTAGTGCCATTACATAGTCCATCATTTATGCTAAGATTTCTGATTAACGTTACAATAGCACCTTCTTTAAGAATGAGTTTATGTGCTGGAAATCCCGGAATTGTTAAACTATTTAAATATTCAACTGGATAATTTAAATTAGTATTATCATTTGTATCATCAACTCCTTTATTTTTTGCATAATCAATACTATAATAAATTTTTTCATTTGTATATATGTTATTTAAAATTTTTTTGTTTATTATACGTATATCTTCATTATGACTTGATAAAATAATTTTATTTGTCAAATCATCTTGAGGATTAATTATATTTCCATATATTTGTTCACAAACATTTTTTGTTTTCCATTTTTCTGGAATTGTGAATTCAGAAATTGTACCATTTCCAATATTTAACAAAAAAGATGAAAATGTATTGTTAGGACAACGCATATTTTTATGTAATTTAAATATTTTAAATTGATTCCATAAATAAGAAAATGTTATTGTCTCGTTTATAATGGAATTTCGTGAACCATTTTTTAAGACAGGAAGTATTTGTCGAAAATCACCTCCTAAAATTATTGTTTTTCCTGCAAATGGAATATTTTCCATTTTACATACATCCTGAAGTGTACGATCTACTATTTCTAATGCTTTTTTAGGAATCATGGACGCTTCATCCCAAATAATGACATGTGCCTCTCTTAATTTTTTTTTATCAAATTCTAATTTAAAAAAAGAAGTTTCTATATTTGATAAATCAAGAGGTAATCTAAAAGTTCTGTGGCTTGTCATTCCATTGGGAAGTAAAATAGATGCTATACCAGTCCAAGCCATTGATATAACATTTTGTTTTTGTGATAAGAAGTAATATATTAGTGTTTTATACAAAAATGTTTTTCCACTTCCTCCTGGTCCATCAATAAAGACTGTATTTTCTTTTTTTGTGTAATTAAATTAAAAATTTTTACTTGATCGGAATTTAATTGATTTATTTTCAATAAATATTAATAGTTTCTTACTTATTAATTTGAAATTTTAGTAAAAGTCCCACATGTATCTTATATGAAAAAGTACGAAGGTTTATTAAAATGTCCTTTACGTCGTCGATCGTCTCCAGATGAAATTGCAAAAGTGGATAATTTTTTAAAAGAATCTGAAGTTCTTTTTGATATCGCTAGTTGCAAATGTACTTCATTTATTTTGTGCAATTGTACTGATGAAAAAAAGTACAATCTAATGTACAAGATTTTTTGTGTGACCAAAGGACATCAAGACAATTAATTATTCAGAATGCTGTTCGAAAATTAAATGCAAAACAGACTAATTTTAAGCTTGTAAGCAAGTCAGATGCGCAATTAACTAGTACTTTATCAAATAATGATAATTGTGATTTGCAGGTATAAGTCATTATAGTTTACTATTTGAAAAATTTTTTAAACCACTTATAAGTTGACATATAAATTGAAATTTCTTTAAAATTATATTAAGTTTAAAAATAAGTTAAAGTTTTGTTTTTGTTTAATCTCTACATAATTTATTCAATTAAAAAACTTATTATTTGCATCCTTTCATTCTTTAGTAAATATATTTTTTTAGGGAAATGCTAACACTCTACTGTCTGACGCTGACAAATTTTCATCTAACATTCAACATGTTTCTACTGCACAAAAGATATCAACAATTAATATTATAGAAAATTCTGCTGGGCAATCACATATAAAAAAGAAAACTCTGGTGCACAGATGTCAGTCAGATTTGCAATCATTTCTTTCAAACATTTCCAGTTCATTATCAAGTAGTGATAACTTTGAACCACAGGTACGATTGAATTATTTTTAAGCATATTTTTAATAACTACTTATAACTTAAAAAAATGTTTTTATTTAACTTCTTGTAAAATATAAATTTCTTTGAAGTAAATGCTAATGCAAACATATTTAATTATTTTCCAAATTGCATTTATTAACTTTTGGTAAACATTTTTTAGAAACCCGCCGTAATTGAATCCAAAAATTGTCCAAAACAAATGAGATGCAAATTGCCAAATTTAATTATGGCTATTGACCGATCTGGTGTTTCGAATAGAAATGCGTGTATGATTGCAAATGCTGTGCTGCAAGATGTTGGGTTAATAACAGTTAATGACACTTCGATGGTCATTGATAAATCGAAGATCAATCGTGAACGTATATTGGCAAGTAAATTACATGAAGAAAACATGTTTAAAAATTACATGTTAAATGCAATATATTTCGATGGACGTAAGGACAAAACTATTATACAAGAGAAAAAAGGTGCCAAATATTACACTGCTCAAAAAAAAAAACGGGACACCTTGTCGACGTCCAAAATTTGAGGATTTTCAAAGTGGGGGCATTTGCTCAATTTCCAGTGTAAAATCA